>VDFB02010038.1:0-105376 GCA_007258455.2 Sequoia sempervirens
AATCCAACTAGCAAGAGGAGGGGTACTACAGATGGGAACATCTCCAATTATCTAAGATCGATCTTGAGTTTGAGGATTAACCATTTTTGTTGCAGTCACACTAACTAGAGGAGTGCCTGGAAATAAACCCTTTGGGGTGGAAATTAAGGTAGTGGCAATGATAGTGATAATTGGACTTGGAACTATCATAATCCTTTACCTCTTCAATATGCCTTGATCACTGGGTTTCTATGTAGTATCTTGTATTATTGGCCTCTTGTGTGAAATTTGTTATTGTAGCACATGTTGACTACTACTAGTACTACTACCCATACCCTCACCACCAGTGGTAGTTCCAGTTGAACCAAATTCTCCACCATGGGCATGTCTTGGTTGTGATTGTATCTAACCATGAGGATTAGGATTTGAAGTTGTAACAAAATGAATTGTTGCATTTTTCCTTGTATGCCCTTGGTCTATTTTATCAACTCCAATACCTTGCAAATCACTAGGATTTCTATGGTCTACATCTATTTCCATCTAAATTCTTTGTCCTTGGGACCCCAAACCACCACGTTCATAACCCCATTTTTTGACTATGGCTACTCCTGAAGTATATGTTTGTTTTGGGGTCTCACTTAAACCAGATTTGACTTTGCTTGCATATTTTACACTTTGTTCTTCCCCTATCATCATCAAATTCATCATCAATTTCTTCACGTCCATAAGGATGCTCTTTATTCCACAAATTGCTAAAATTAGAATCTTCTTCAATCTCTTGAAGCATTGCACTAGTTTTTGGTTCACCTAGATCCTCCCTCGTAGACCAAATGGTAGTCATTTTTTATTGTGACAAATTTTTTTATGTACAAGCCATTTTTGGAGAAATTGGTATTTTTACTTGAGTATATGGTTGATCACTTTTTTCATAAAAATTGTTGTACCTCCTAATTTTCTTCTCTTTGTTGGTGCAATGCGATAATTTTTGTTGCAGTTTTTCAAAAGAAATATCTATCTCAGTAATAATTTAGTCCATTACTATTTTTACCTCATCCCAAGAATCCTTGTTTCTCAACTTTTCAAGCAAGGGTTTACTTTGATGTTGAATTCTACTTGCAACGTTCTTATTGACCTCTATCCTTGATTTAATGGTGTCACATGGATCATATTGTCAGTGAGAGACAACATCAAATTGATTTTTTTTTAAAAGATCATGTACAACACTAAATTATTTTATCTTGAATGTGAACCCTCCACATGGAAAAGGTAAAGAAGGAAATATTCTCTTCTTTTGCTGACTGACAAAGTATAGTTGATCAATACTCTCCATCTATTATACATATTCCAATGCAAAAACCCTTTATGTCACATGTATTGGAAGTTTGTATGGCTCTACTCTTAATCCATAAAATCTTAGCACATTATATTCTTCCATTAAGTACCAATCAATCAATTTTATTTCTTTTCCTAGTTCAATGCAATTTATACAAGACATAGACAATCTAGGCATTGGAGTATTTGTAATTTCTTGATACAATAGAGCCAAGAAGTAGTCTACAAAATGATTTTATTTCCTTTAAGAATCATGTATCCTTATCTTAGTGGTCCAATCATATACTAGAGCTATTTTTTCCTTAGCATTCATATAGGGGTTGAATCTGAAGCTTGTTGGTAAAAAACATTCCACTAATTTGAATAGAAAAAATAGTACAAGTAGGTTGTGAAACTAAATGTCTTATTGGAACCTACTTTAATCATTAAAATTGTTTATGCATTGATTCTACAATGTTCTCAAGAAAGTTATATTTGACAGGCCACTTACCATAGTGGATATTAAATACCATTTCAAGGAGGCTTGCCCCACTTCCCAATTGCTATCCAGTCCAAGGAAAAATGTTGGCATGGAAATAGTATCCTAAACCCATGGTTTAAAAATTTCAAAATCATAAGAAGGCTTATGATTATTTTGAATAAGTTGCTATTACTATCCTAAACTATTTTAATAAAAAAAAAAATTCTCCTCTTCATCAACTACTTCATAATCACTAGCAATCTTTTCTAGGTCAATGTGGACATTTCCAAATTCTTCGGTTGTAAATCCCAAAACATTTCCAAATTCTTCTACGGTAATGGATAAAATTTCTTCTTTTATACCTTTATTAACAATTACTCTTTTGTTATCATCATAATTGTGGGTGAAGACCATGATAAATTCTAGGAAAGGGAACACCTTATATAACATCATGCACCCTAATCCAATTGCCCATGGTGCAGTGACACTATTAATTGGAATTGTTTGACTATTTTGAATTTGAATTTTTTTTGCAACCTTATTCTCACATGAAAATCTAAGTTTTGTGGTAATCCTACCATATTTTTAGGATCATAAATATCATGGTATTCATTTGTGAAACCTAGGGTTTTAAGTACTCGAGCATAATCTATTTTTCTATTTGATTTTTCTTTGTCTTTCCCAATAATTGTTCTGGTAGTGATGGTAGACATGTTTGTACAGTGTGAATTCCCTCTTAAGTCCTTAATTTTTCTTAAGTCTCTCCAGTTCTCAACCTTAAACCCAAAGTTTGAAAATTTAAGAATTTAAGAAACAATGATTTATGCAGGATTTATGTCTTTCACTTACTTGGATTTTGATTCTTGAAAATATTAATACAAAGAAACGGATAGATGTTGACTAGCTGTATTAGAACCCAAAATCTCCCTGGTGCATTGTAATGAGAAATATCCCTATGTGCTAAGTCATTAAACCTCTCACTTAAAAAATAAAATCACTTACCAATAGAGTGTTCACTTATTTTTTTATTTTTCTTGAATATTAAAGTGAATGAAACATGTTACCTCTGAACTACATAATTAGTAAATTACAATTCTATACTAACACTTCAAATTAAATTCAACAACTATCTTATATTTCTAAACCTATTAATTGATCACTTTCAGTGAGAGGTGGCGTCATTCAAATTCCATTTCAAATCAATTCTCAACCATTGATCTTTGTAAATCTAATGGTTATAGGATGATTCTAGAGATTTAAGTTCACAGGCCTAGGGATCTGTGAATTTCATTCCAAAATTCAACTAAAATAATCCATCAAACATTCATTGAACAGTCGAGTAACTTATGATATAAACATGTGTTTTAAAGTTGTTTTAAACTTTAAGTGCACTAGGATACAAAATCCTCATGAGATTGTGCCACGTGTCATCATTATTTTGCTCACAATCCTAACCTTTGATAGAAATCCATTGGAGACATTGAGATGAGTTCGTGTGTCCTTATTCCATGGTTCCACGAGTCACATATAGATCTTCTTGAATCATCCCTTGGACTCGAGAAATTTTCCACATGTCTTCATTTTCTCACGTTCCTAGCCTTTGATAGAAAACCCATTGGAGACATTGAGATGAGTCAGCATGTCCTTATTACATGGTTTTGTGAGTCACATATAGATCTTCTTGAATCATCCCATGGACTCACAAAATCCCTTTAAAAGAATGACATTGACACTTGTCCCCTTTCCGTGGTTCCACAATAATTAACTTAGCCTTTATAAAACTATCTATAGACTTGTGAAATCACGCTGAAAGGAAACCACTATAAAGGAGTCAAGTCTTAACCTTCTTGTAGTTCCGTAGGTACTCCATTCCTTAATAAAATACTTCATGTAGATTAGAAAAAATGCATAATAAGCCATGAGGACCATGTTGGAAGTATGTGTTGTTATTGATGTCAACAAATATTTGTTGTTGCATTGATGTCAACCTATGGAGATGTTTTGATTGGTTGCATTATGTTGTCATTAAAAGTATCATTGATGTCAACCTCTAGTGTTTATTTTATGAGCATATGTTGTGGATGTTCAACCTATTGTGTGGTTGAGAAGGTGTTGTATATTTTGAGATGATTTTTGTGGTTCTTGGTTTCCAAATGCTTTTGAGAAAATTTGAATAAAAGAGGAAAAAATGTGGTAAAGAGTGTTCAATGTAGTAGAGTAGTGTTCTAGTTTTTGCTCCACATTTCTTCATGGTTAAAGATCTAGTTGTTTATTTCAGATATGTTGATCAGAGGTGTTCAAAGGTGTTATATCTAGAGTTTCAAGTTTTGGATCATTCGACAAAAGAAGTTGTGTTCACCAGTGTGTGAATTACTGTGTTGTTGTGTTGTATGGGAGAAATGGTTTTGCTCCACATTTCTCCACGTGGTGGTTTCTGGTTTTTTGGATCTAGAAGTGTGCTTAAATTTCTCACATCTATATTCAATCTGAGTTGTTTGAGTTTTGGTGCTCCGCAAGGTTGGATTCATCAGTTACAGTATGTGGAAGGTTGATTGGTTTTACAAAATGAGTATGTTCTTCAGGTGTATGATGTTGTGAAGGATTTTTTGGATTTTAGGGCATTGATGAAATATTCTAGATTGTGGTTAAGTTTTGTATGTGGTCCACAAGTCATCTTTGGATTGAGGAAGCGTGTACTTAATTGTTCAATGGTGTTAACACAAGTTCGGTCGACCTTGGTTGTTTACATTAATTGCATATATGCTTCAGTGTTTGTGGAAGCGTGGTGTGGCATGTATATGTAGATTTAGGTCCAAGTTATGTTGTGATGTGGTCCGCCTTCATTCCTCTCCATTGTGGGCATGTTTTGGTGCCAACCTAATTTAAATTTGCACATTTGAGGTGCATAACCAACCTTGTATATTGTTTTCAAGGTTTAGGATGATACATATATGTGTTGAATTGATGAAGGATGATGAGATGAAGTGTGTGTGATGTGAATTTTGAAAGAGTGAAGTGTGGTGTGAGCCTTAATGACTAATACTATTAGAAGAAGTGAGAAGAAGGTGTCTACATTCTACTGAGAGAATGTGAATGTTTTGGTGAAGCAGTGGTGGAACTTTTATGTTGCTTTGAAATGGATTCTCATTGTAACAATCTTCTTTCTTTTTTTTTATTCTAGCAGTGAGCCCTTCTTTCTTTTGTGTAGTGAGACCTTTGGGAGTGAGCCTATTGTGTTCGGTGTTGCAATTATTTTATATCATGAGCTAATCCTCACCAATGTTTTTCCCTTCTTGGGTTTTCCATGTAAATTTGGTGTTCTCATGTGTTTGTATGTGTTTGCATTACTGTTTCTCATGTTTATGTTCTCTTAATGCATGATAAGGGTTTAATGATTGTTAAGGGTTTACATATTAATATAGATCTAAATGTTAATGCAGGTTTGATGTTTTAATGTACAACTAATTCACCCCCCCTCTTCTTTGTATTGTGCATTCAACAAACCATACATGAAGTTGGGCTCACTTAAGCCATTTAATTAAGCACATGCAAAAAATATTCTTAAGTGAGCACTAGGAGAGGATCAAGGGGTCATTAACTTAGGATTGAAAAACACTTAATAAAATGACTAATGACACTGGGAACTAGCAGAGAAGGTCAAAAAAACATTAAAAATAAAGTGTAGGGTTTTTTAGGGCTTTTGGACCTAAATTAACATATAAACTTAAAGCAACATTTTAGCAAAGTGCAAACCCTAGCAAGATTGACAACATTTTACCAAACCCTAGCAAGAGTGTTGTTTAATGGTAATCCTATTTCCATTTAATGGTAATCCTGTTTCCATTTAATGGTAATCCTGTTTCCATTTAATGGTAAAAGCCTCCAAAATATAAGGTAAAAAGCTAAAGCCTCGACAATCTCACTTATCAAATAAAATCCAAATAAATATTGATTTGATAACATTTTGTTTCCATTTTTAGTGTTTTTTGTCAATTTGATGGCAACTTTTTTTTTTTTTTTTTATTGCTTTATGTATTAAGTCTACATGCAAATATTTCACAAATAGATAATACTTAATTTCTTGAAGGAAAATATAAATTTGTGTAAGTTTATTTCATTCTATTATTTAGCACTTATTATTAATTATTTAATCTAGCCATATACAACTAGAAATTTCAACTTGCAACCTATCCATGCAATAACAAATACTCTATAACATATTAACATACATATAGTTTTCTATCGATGTAATCCTTGAACCTCCTTTAGGTGAAAGTGCTAGTAACATTAATTCTAATTACTTGTAATTTGAATAGACACTAAACACACAAAATAATTCTTTACTTGAAATGAATAACGAAGAATAACATAACCATTTATTTTAATTTTATCGACAATTTAATTACAATGTTACAAAGATTTTTAAAGATGAGTAGAGAATCAAAGCTCTTACATACATGACACATGTCACTTTACATCAAAACAATTGATTCCAAGCTGATAACTTGGTGTTATGGGATGCATATCATATTCTCAAACCATGGGGTTTGCCAACCATGCTTCAGATCTTAAGATTTCCCATGATATCTCCAATCCACCACTATGGTTTTGTATTTACAAAAAAAATTGTACCTTGGTTCTACATCCCACTATGGTGAAGCATGATTTGATAGTTAAAATATTTAATACAAATGATATTGCATGATATGCTCAATCTGACCCACCAGAACATCCCAAAATGACTTTGAAAATCCGCAGGGCTTGCCTACCAATATGGTAAAAGGAAAGTTGTGAATATAGAAAATGTACCTATCTTGGTTACCAATTGGAAATATGTAGAAGATAAGGGGTAGTAAATCTACTACCACTATCTTTGGGAAGCTTCAAGGCACTAAGAAAGCACAAAATGAATTTGAAAGTCCACAATTCCTCTTTGAGGGCCTCTATCAAAATGGAGTATGACAAATAGATGGATTTCTTGATGCAAACAAGATTAAAATACTAATGTTCCACACTCTCTATGAAAGCACTTATCTCCATCAAAGCTCCTCATCCTGATTCAAAACTTGGCTCAAGGGCTAGGTGAACCAGATCAACTTCTTTCCAATTCCACCCATTATGAACTTGAAGGAAATCGGTCTCTCTTTTAATTTGTAACTACATAATAGGAGGCAGGAGAATTTAGAGTATCCCCAATAATACCACAACACATCTTATTCCTTATTAACCTTGCAAAATGAAAATGCTTATCAGAATTCAGAATATTGCACTCAAAAGTAAACCCATTTTATGGACTTTTAAGATTCTAAGAATGATTTCAATTGAGCTTGCCATCCCTATTTATGGTCCATTTATGAGCTCACCATCTCTATCTACTCCTAAGTTGTGTGAGGTATAATTTATTTTTTGCATTAACCAAGTAACCAACTTTAATCATGTGAGAGCCACTTACACTTACAATGTTTATTTTGATTGGCATTTGGCTACATGTAGACTGTACCTCAAGCTAACAAGCATGCCACTCAAACGAATCAATGATATGAAATCTATTACAAATACTATTTTGATAGATAATTAGAATCATGACATCATCATGTATAGTACATCATGCAGTTTTTAATACCAAGTTATTAAATCGCTTGCTTCATATGTACATATGGCGTTAATATACAATTTTGCAACCATATTTTCTTCAATGAACAATAATCTCACAAAATTGCAGAAATTAATAAAAAGAAAACATGTGACATACTTTCTACCATTTTTAATATCAAGTTATGAAATCAATCATTTTGCTCGGTTCGAGTTAGAAGAGGAACTTAATTCTAAAACTTTTAAATATTTCCCAAGTACATATGGCATTAATCCATGGTTCCGTAACCACATTTTCTTCAATAAATAATAATTCCATAGAATTGTGGAAATCAATATAAATAAAATGACAAGATAATTATTAAAGTGCTACATTAAATAAAATAGAATAAAGATATAATAATATAAAACTAATTTTAATAGAAATAATATAAATATATACATGTCAACATTTATATCTTTGATAATGTAGCACATATAAAGGTGCTTGCAAATGTACATAAGAAAGTTACTGAGTAGCAGAATCCAGCTACTATCAGAATGCAATATTCACATACATTTATCAAAATTATGACAAATTTCTTAATATGTATTTATCAAAATTATGAAAAAATTTATTTCCTTAGAAAATCATATCCCACGGTGACTAGTTGATGATGTCCCACTAAAGTGGCATTATGAAAATTTGACACAAAAGGATGCTAGGTTACAATGGCTCCTTCATTTAAGAAGCGTGGAATATCCCTTGGTGCAAGGATTCCCACTCCAATGTGTACAACAACCAAAACATCCCCTAGGCCTCCTAGATAGTCATGTTAAGCCAACAAACTCACCAGAAACAACACATCAACCTGTGGAACTCCAATGTCTAGTAAAGAAGCCTGTTGTACCCCAAGTTAAAAAATTTACTACACTTAGGCATTTTGAAGAAATGAGTAAAAGTCTTGTCAAAATTGGGGTTTGCATGTCTTGCATGAGGGGAAAAAACTTGAAATTTTCAAAATCTCATGATCTGGGTCTGCTCACAACAACCAAGTCTACAAAACCCAGATCTCAGTTTTTCGGCCCTAAATTTTAGGAAAAATGCTATTTTAGAAAATTTCTAAAAATAGAAACTTTTTCTGATTTTTTCTAGGTTTCTTTTGAAATGGATGTTGTAATGCCCCGCCATGCAACCCTAAAGAAAACTAACATACAAACATTTATGGCTCAATTTTTTTTATAAAGAACTAACATGCAACAATAAACATCACATGAAATGTAACAACATATGTACAACATAAACAAAGTTCCTTGGGGTTACATAACTACATTGCTTTTCATATCAACATCTTTACATTACATGAAAGATAGACATACACCAATAACCATAAGATAATAACATGAACATGGACAATACATTAACAACATGAAGGTACATTACACAAGGTTTACATCCATACAACGTTGTTTCCCACATCTATGGGAAGAGTTCAATAACATGGAAAGATACATTTGAAATGTAGGAATACAAAGCTGCAAGCCGGATCCAACTCTGACACATCCTTGAAGTCACTGCATGAGGAACAACTCTGCACATCTGAAACTTCAGATGAGGACCCAATGGGGGTGCAAAGTACATTCCACCTGACTGCGTGGCTCGAAATTCCACCCCCCGTGTTGGGAGTTGACAAGAAAGATCCTCAACCAAGAATTCAAACGAGCCAATGGTAAACAAGACTCCACAACAAGGATAATGACAACACAAGATAACATCCCACAATGTTGCCATCACATAACCACATCAAAATAAAGAAAATTCCATTAAAATCAAATGCCAACATTATAAACAACACTAAATAACCATAAGAGTTGTCAGCAACAATAGGATCCAAAGCCTTCGAAAGAGACCGCAATATCGACCAACAATAAGTAACCAAGACATTTTTCATTAACACCAATAAAGTTTTCATGAGGCATATATGCAACATTAAACAATTGAAAGAAGGCTACAACAACAAACATCAAGAAACAATCGCCTCAACAACATAAGATACAACCGCTTCTAGAGGTACACAAAACATGAAGGGGAATCAAACAAGAAAACAAGAGTGCCTAAGGGTGGAGTGTCATTGCATAGCCCTATCATGGGTTATCCTGACTGCCTTCCTCTAGGCGTCGGCCCCCATCTATGGTTATCTTGACTGCGTCTCTAGGCGATGGCCCCATAGGGTGACTCGTGTGGAACCATTAACCTCTCATGGAGACGAGGCGACGATCTTGCCAACCACGGCCTTCTCAGCCCACCCTTAGTCTGTGAAATCCCTAACGGGTGGATGAGGCATCCTTAATTATCTTGTTAATATTATTACTACCCAAACCCCCTAATTAATTAATTATGTTATTACTTGATTAAACTCACAATGGATTATCCTAAACCAGCCACTTTGGGTGCCGACCCCCATTGAGAGCCACTCCCCCTTACTAGCAACAAAATCTCAAAATCACAAATGGGAATCCAACTCGCACAAGATGACAAAACCAAACAAAATATCAAACACCACGTGAGGCATGCACCATCCCACACTAGAACTTCATAGAAAGGAAAACCACTTTTTCAGGTGCAAGGCTTACCCACCAAAACCAAAATGAACATAAGAGCAATCATTCCAAAGGAATCAATAAGAAGAACCAATTATAAAGCAACATAATTTTTCCCCTCCTTTGGAAGACTCTAATCACTAGCACAAAGGTTTCACAGCAAGGAATAGAAACAAAATAAAGATCACCAAATAACTAATTAAAAGCCCACAGTCACGAAACGACAAGGGTGGAATAAGAGTGTAAACATCATAACAGGAACCTCATTCTCAAACAAGATATCAAATAACACCTCATTACCAAATTAATCTCAAGAATTAAATTCCTTTCAATAACCATTTGGGCACAAATGGGCTCCCTTCACACATAAGAAATCACCAAACCCAACTAAACATCAAGATAAATCAAGGTCAAACGTAACATTCTAAAACATTTCCATCAAGAGAAAATTTCAATACTAACGATCATGCAACATTACATCTATGAAGGGAGATTTTTTATTTTTTTTCACATATAATGATACTTGCCAACTACACCGCTAATTCACTAAAAAGAAATTCAACAATATTAACATTTCAATATTCTTGTCCTAGCATTTATATTTCCTCGTCTAATCATTAAAAATTTCCAAAACTTAAGTATAACCCTAAATACTTCAAAATTTTCTAACACATTTCCTCTTTAGTCATAAACTCTAATATTAAAAATGACCTCTTAATCTAATACTTTAATAACCTTATTCCCAATATTTATTTCACCAAGCAATTTACTAACCATCTAAATTATAAAAATAACCTATACTTGCTAATTTTGTTAACATAAAAGGGGAGTATACATCTTTTAACTTTAATTTGACTCATTCACCTAAACTACCTATCTATCAATTGCCAATTTGAACATTTAGTGTCCAACTAATAATTTTTGTACTTTTATTTCCTTTAAAAACATTCCTTACTATTACTCATTTCAAAATGCAATCAAAATAATAAATAATTATTTAATCTAATACATAAACATTATGTAACTGTGTTCCTATATTTGCATGGTCAAGCATCTTTATGAATTTCTAAAATTATAATAAAATTAATGTTTCTAAGGATGAATCTTTTAAATTAACTCTAATAGAGATAAAAGATTAAATGCATGATTAAAGATAAGATAACCAACTTTCTTATTTTACATTACCAATTAATTATGAACGCAAAAGTAATTTCTTTTATTAACCAAACTTTCTTTTATTCAATAACTCAAGTATATCGATCTTTCTATACTCATTGCTTTTCCATATACCATTTATTTATAAACACATGCAATTAACAAAGAAAATAATAATATTCTTCCTTAATATACACCATTATACATATATATATAAAGATCATTGCCTATACTTAAGCTCAACGAAATTTTTAGAATTGAAAACCAAGAATTACTTTGAATGCAATATGAGACACAACATTACGTCTGATTCTAAGTTCGAACATATAAGAAGATATATACATGAATCAACATGCTCATATTCGTACCCCATAATCTCCAAAGGCCTAACATCAAGATGGGGTTAAGACCGTGGCATGATAGACAAACTCTAGATGAGATATTCGCCTTGCATACAACAGATTTATGGGGAAAAGAGACAAAGCAACCGAATTAGATGATTCAACATGTAACTCATGCTTAAAAACACAACACAACATTATGTCCGATTCTAAGTTCGAACATATAAGAAGATATATACATGAATCAACATGCTCATATTTGTACCCCATAATCTCCAAAGGCCTAACATCAAGATGGGGTTAAGACTGTGGCATGATAGACATACTCTAGATGAGATATTCGCCACGCATACAACAGATTTATGGGGAAAAGAGACAAAGCAACCGAATTAGATGATTTAACATGTAACTCATGGTTAAAAACACAGCACAACATTATGTCCGATTCTAAGTTTGAACATATAAGAAGATATATACATGAATCAACATGCTCATATTCGTACCCCATAATCTCCAAAGGCCTAACATCAAGATGGGGTTAAGACCGTGGCATGATAGACTCTAGATGAGATATTTGCCACGCATACAACAGATTTATGGGGAAAAGAGACAAAGCAACCAAATTAGATGATTCAACATGTAACTCATGGTTAAAAACACAACACAACATTATGTCCGATTCTAAGTTCGAACATATAAGAAGATATATACATGAATCAACATGCTCGTATTTGTACCCCATAATCTCTAAAGGCCTAACATCAAGATGGGGTTAAGACCGTGGCATGATAAATAGACTCTAAATGAGATATTCGCCACGCATACAACAGATTTATGGGGAAAAGAGACAAAGCAACCGAATTAGATGATTCAACATGTAACTCATGGTTAAAAACAAGAAGACGGATTTTGTAAATGGCTTCCAATCCTACGCGCTAGAAAATCTCTAACCCAACTGTTGTTTGCAGTGACTAAATTTGTATAACTATTATATATATTTTATCATAAAGATATAAATTAATAGCTTACAACCGTTCAATGAACCGGCTGATAAAAAGCATGTCATTGAATAAGGCGAATGCGGTTGACACAGATAAAAGGCATTTGATTTATATATGTAAGGATCGGCATGCATTAACCTGTTATGTACCTGTGACCCCAAATAAGGCACCAACAGCCCGAGGAGGCAGAGGCGCGAACTGTTGAAGGTTACAAAGCAAAAGAAGAACGGGGAGGAGAGCGCGCAAAAAGATGGATTGGCCAGACAAATGAAGGCAGCAGGGTATTTGCAGATCCAAAACTTCACTTAATGCTACGCAGGAGAATAAAGAAGAATCATTGAATGGCCGCTATACGGGCTGATTGGCGTTGGTATCTGGCTTATTTAGCATGGCGAAAATATTCAGATTTGTTTACTAAAATAATAAAGGTATATGATAGCTCGGCAAAGAACAGAAAGCAAGAGCATTTGTTCTGAGAGATGTGAGCCAATTCCATCATTTGGATAGTGATTACACTAGATGGTTAAGACTATACAGAGGAAAAACGAATCCCATCACTAAAACAAAATAGCGAATTTATTTGAAGAAAATGAGACGGTGCTTGAGAGAATAATCTGGAACGAGTATAGATTAGGACGCATGGGCGGTTTTCGCGCAACAACAAGCTCCTCATAAAATAATGATACGAAGGGACAGCGAACTTTACTCAAAGTGCAATAATCAAATATCAAGTATAATGTAAAGTCAATACAAGGAGGCCGCTAAGCAGGGACAAGCTCAAGATGGTGACATTAATTGGATTTGCGTGCAGGATGAAAATGCGAAGGAAGGTGTACAGAATACGGAAGCAAGAACAAATCATCGAATGCCCAAACTTACCGAAGTACCCAAGATGATGCATAAGGTAGGACGCCCTGACAGAATTTTAGCAGAGGCAGAATGTTCGCAAAAGTTAGATTGCGTAACATAAGACTGATCTGGAAAATACAGAGTAAAAACAGAGCAAAAAGATGGAGCGTTCGAGCTCATTAATGTTCACAATAAATACTAGAACTAACTCCCTACTACATATGCGTGAAGTTAAAAAAAACTGAAACATGAGTGACGTTTATAGGTGAAATCAATAATTACATCTAACACTCCCCCTTAATTTTGACTCCATTTTCATTACAATGTTTTCAGCACTGACAATTCCTAATTGTTGTTTTTGAAATTCAAAATTTGTTTTTGCCAATGGCTTAGTAAATATGTCTGCCAATTGATCTTTAGAGTTGCAAAACTGCAGACTAACTTCTCCATTGCTGACCAGCTCTCTGATGAAGTGGTAACGGGTGTTGATGTGCTTGCTCTTCTGATGGAAAACATGATTTCTGGAAAGTGCTATTGCTGAGTTGTTATCACAAAAGATAGTAATTGGCTCCTTCTTTGTTTCTGGTTCAATATCACTTATTAACCTCTTCATCCATACAGTTTGACAAGCTGCTGATGTAGCTGCTACGTACTTTGCCTCTGCAGATGAAATGGTGACTATGGGCTGCTTTTTGGACGCCCATGAAATTATACCGGTGCCCAAACAAAATGCATAACCTGAAGTGCTTTTTCTGTCATCAACACTTCCTGCAAAGTCACTATCTGTAAATCCAACGAGTTGGTTTTCTTCAGAACCTGTGTACAAAATACCATGTTGTGTTGTTCTTGTAATATATCTTAATATTCTCTTCCCTACCTTCCAGTGGGATTCCTTTGGTGACTCCATGAACCTAGAAAGAAGGCTGACTGCAAACATAATGTCTGGCCTTGTTGTTGTCAAATACATTAGGCTCCCTACTAACTGCTTGTATGATGTAGAGTTTACTGCTGCACTTTCATCATTTTTGCTCAATTTGGTACCTGGAACAATAGGAGTACTAACTGTCTTGCAATTATTCATTCTGAATTTGGTCAACACATCCTGTGCATACTTTTTTTGGCTAATGAAAATATCGTGCTCAGATTGCTCAATTTCGAGGCCTAAAAAATACTTCATGTGACTGAGATTGGTCATTTCAAATTCTCTCTCCATAGCAAGCCTAAATTCCTCAAGATGCAAATTACCAGTGTATAACAAGTCATCAACATAGATACATACAATTAGAATTTTACCTTGCAAGTCTGTCTTTGTGTACAATGTAGGTTCATTGTTGTTGCGCTTGAACCCTTTGTTAAGTAGATAAGAATCTATTCTGCTATACCATGCCCTTGGTGCCTGTTTCAATCCATATAGGGCCTTTTTCAGTTTATAGACCTTATGTTCCTGTTCTTCAATTTCAAATCAATTTCAAATCCAGGTGGTTGTTCAACATATACTTCTTCATTCAAAATTCCATTTAGAAATGCAGACTTGACATCTAACTGGTAAACTGACCAATGGTGTTTTGCTACTATTGCTAATACTGTTCTAACTGTGTACAATCTTGCCACTGGTGCAAATGCTCTTCGTAGTCTAAAATGTTTTTCACTAGTTTTGATGACACAGTCAAGTCCAAGATCAAGTTAGGAGATGACCATTTGGTACATGTTCTAGGAAGAGGTACTGTTACAATAGTAAACAGGGTAATCAACTACAGCAACAAAACCCAATATAATCTATCCAATGATCAGAGGAGCGACGCATTGGCTAATCAACGAGAGGCTTCAATACCAAGACATTAAGGTTGGGGCGCATGCAAGAGGAAAGATTGGGCAGGCACAACATTAATAAACGTATGGATGCTAAAAGACAAGGCAAACAAACCCGAATGATCTATGGAGTCTGCCGCCCCCAGGCATGCCATCAACAGTTCTAAAGAGAATATGAAATGATGCGGTTACCATGGCGTCGTCAGGGAGTGCGGTAGAAAGAAGAAGACATGGCACATCTCAACGGAAATATTAAGTGCACAATTAACTCATACAAGATAGTGATGGAGGCACTTTGCTAAAGATCGAACTCCAGGCAATCCAATTAAAACACAATCACACATCAATTACACTAGGACAGTAAATAATGTCAATTACCAAATAGACAAGCTTGAGGTTTTGAAGTGACTATGATCCTCTTATTTTAAATACACAGGCTTAGAAACGGCATGACTAACCGTAGGAACGAGACAATATCTTAGGAGAAATAGCCAAATACACTAAGTATAAACTCACTTTTAAACATTGTCTTGCTATGGAGGTAAGAGCACAGCGTACCTTGAAATGCCCTTCCTCATTTCTTGTACCTATCGTTGTGACCTTCACAATCTGATTACTTCTCTGCTTACTCTTTTTCCTTAGCTATCCTGTCCATCCCCAAATCAGTTTATCCAATTTCCCCTTTTCCAAGATCCCCGTATTCCAATTTTTGCAGACCAATTATTCCTTCCAGAGTCAAAGAAATCAATAATTCCCTAGAATAACTCCCAATCGAAAGCAATATCCTCTGCCCAGATCTATAATGTCTCCCCCACTCCCCCAAATCTTCCTCCAGAGCAACAATAAATCCCCATATAAAAAGGCCCAAGACAACATAAAATTTTGAAAACACAAAAAAAAAATTTAATAAAACTAGCAATTGTACCTTGGTGTGTAATGGGTATGCCGAAGAGGTATGGTAGGTCAAATAGAAAAAAAAGGTTTATTTTTTATAAACATATTGTAGTACATGAGGTCAATTTGTAGGCCATTAGAAAATGGAGAAGTGGTGGCATCAAATCAAATATGCACCTTTTTAAAGGGATCCAAACATGACTAAAACAAAACCTCTTAATGAGGAAGATAATCATGCTTCATTATAAATAGGCTCATGTTATGTTTGCAATAAAGAGAGGGAGAGATAGAGGGGAAGAGATTAAGAGATGAAATAAAGTGAGACATAAAGAACAAAGAGAGGACTTAATAAAGAGGCATAGAGAGAGAAGTTTCACATAGAGATGTAGGGAATTAGAGGTGGAGATGAACAGAGGATAAAAGGGGTATTGGGGAGGATGTTAATGGTTAAGGTGCGTCTATAAAGATCAAAATATGTTGTGATGGTTGGTCATAACCTGTTATAAGGAGAAGGTCGCATAAAAGGGTCTTTGAAATTGACTTTTGTACGTGGTAGTGCGTTTTGTTGAAGTTTCAGGGACTTCTCAATAAGTCCGTTTTGAGTATGGGTAGAGGAGATAGGGAGGAGAAAGAGGAGGAGATTAGGGATAGGAGGAGAAGAGATTGGGGATAGAGATGCTCAGGATAAAGGGTGAGAAATATATGGATAAAGAGATAGAGAAGGGAGGGAGAATGGAGGATGGGTGATAAGAGGGGAGAGAGGGGGGGTGATGAAAATGGGGAGGTGGGATATAGAGATGGGGGATAGGGTAGAGATATGGATAAAAGGATATAGGGGAGCAAGGAGGATGGGGATAGATGGAATATAGAGGAGGATAGATGGAGTGAATAAGAGAGAGGTAGAGATAATGAGAAATAGAAAGGAGTTTATATGTGTGAGAGAGATATGGAGAGATAAAGAGGGAGGGAGAGAAATAGAGAGAGGATAGAGAAGTAGAGAGATATATAAAGAGGGAGTGATGAGACATGTAGAAGAGGGAGAGAGAGATAGAAGAGGGGGGAGAGAGGGAGAGAGGGAGAGAGATAGGTAGAGAAAGGGGAGAGAGAAGAGTGGGTAGAGAGGGTGAGAGATGGGTAGAGAGGGAGAGAGAAGAGGGGGAAGGGAGAGAGTTCAATATATAGAGGGAGGGGAGAGAAGGAGAGATAAAGATAGAGGGCGATATAGAGGGATATAGAGGAATAGGGAAAGCAATAAGGAGATAGAGGTAGAGAAAGATATGGATAGAAAGAGATAAAGAGAGGAGTGAGAGGGAAGGAATGCTATAGGTAGAAGGAGATATAGAGAGATAGATGGATAGAGAGAGATAGATAGATAGGAAGATAGAGGTAGACAGATGTGGATTGAAAAAGATAGAGGAGTGAGAGGAAGATAGAGAGAGAAATAGAAAGAGATATAGATCAAGAGAGATGGAGTGAATAAGATAGAGAGGTAAAGATAATGAGATATAGATAGAGAGGGGGAGGGAGAGATAGGGAGATAGAGATAGAGGGGGCAAGAGTGAGAGAGAAAGGTGACAAAGACAAGTAATAAAGAGAGAGTGAGAGAGAGATAAGGAGGGGGAAAGATAGAGAGATATAGATAGAGATAGAGATAGAGATAAAAATAGAGATAGAGATAGAAATAGTTAGGGAGAAACAAAGAGTGTATATAAGTGAGAGAGGGAGATATGGAGAGATTGAAAAATGATGTTGAGAAAAAATAGGTAGAGTTTGGAGGAAAAATGAATGTAGAAAATGGCAAACAAAAAATGAAGGGAGATGAAATGCCCTATTTATCTCTCTCGTAACCATCTTCGAACTTGGGTCTTATCAATATCAATTTATAAATATCACCATACACAATTTTGTAATACCATGAATATGCAACTATAATGTAATAGAATTCGTGATTTTATCTTTACATATACAAATGTTAATGTTTTCTATCTAACAACAATCAATAAACCTCATTATGTGAGTTTCTCAATTGATGTATGTGTATGTGACATTTGCAACATAAACACAATTGTAATTTGTTTTACTTCTTCATATATAAATTATAAGAGTTTATTTCTGGTTAAAAGTAGACAAACTGAAATCAAATTATATTAAAGAATATTTGTGAATTCACAAATCTATTAGCTATGAAATATGTAATTAATCACAAATGGTTGACCTAACATTGACAAAAGATAATACAACTAATCTAAACAAAAATAATTTAAAAATTAACGAGTAATTGTAAGCTCCCTCTCTCATTTCTTGCTAGTCAAGCATTTTTCCATTTACTTTAAGTGTTCCTCCCCTTTTGTCTTTTTCCCATCCTCCTTCACCTCCTCCACCTTTTCATTTGATACATATGCATGTTTGGTGAAAAAAATGTAATGAAGCATGCATATTAACATAAAACAAGTTTGTATATCACTGCTGATATGCATTGAAATTTATGCATCTAATTTTATGAAGCCAACTTCATGGTCTAGATTTACAAATTTTCAAAGTAGAAATTAAAAAAAAAAATCTAGAAACTGAAAATAAAACCTTGTCCAAGCTTGGCACTATGCACATTATTATAGTGCAAGCCCATTTTTCAGATCGTTTCATTTAACATCACAAATAATCTCTGCAAGAACATTGTCCCTGTTTAAAATGATGGAAATGTTTGCATCTCTCATAACAAGTTCTCATGAAATTATCTTGGAGATAAATTTTGTTTCAGTGTGAGAATCAATGCATACTTGAAGGTTCTTAACAACTCTAATAATTTCTCCAAGGGATTGTTTAACAAGCCAAATGCAATTGCTAACTTTTCGCTATGGTGGCAACGAAATAATTATTTTTCTTCCTCTACAACATAAGCAAACGCATTGAATCTGGAAAATACCCTGCTTCCAACTCCAATTCTTCCAACTTTGCATAGATCTCCAATGTTTATGGCCTTCAATCCAACTACATCCAGGGATCTTTTTAATTTCTTGATCTTTTATCAATTTCCTTTCCATTTGAACCTCACCCCACCTGCCCACTTCTACGTAGATGTTTGAGAGAAGAACATATGTCATAGCATTTTTAGAATCCAAATAGAAAAGCATTGTTGCTGTAAATACTTCTAAGCCTATATTCATATGTGATCTACAAGCACCTAGAAAATACATCCACACAAGCACCACAGGTTTACCTGGCATCTTAATCCAAATAGGTCAACCATGCAAACATAATGATAATTGTAGGTGTAATGCAATAAAGATTACTCATGTCATTGAAGTATGTACAACCCTCAGTCTCCAAACATGCATGGCTGCATGCATATAGAACACAAGCAAAGCTTACAAGGTCAGGGTATGTTCCAAGTGCTTCATTAATTCAAAGATTTTGAGAGCGCCCTTGCAAAATCCATGTTGCACATATCCTGCAATCATTGCATTCCATGAGATGACATATCTTTCGGGAATTTTGTCAAACAGTTCACGTGCCTTTTCTAAGCTTCCACAGTTTGCATACATCTGAGAAAATTCTTCTATTCTTTATGCTTTGATGGATGTCCATACCCTGTTCCAATGCTTGGCAAAAGTTCAGTCTGGCTTTACACCTGCCAATTGCATTTGCTTGTAAGTTTCTAAAGTTTTTTTTTTAAAATCCATTTTGTGCATATTCTTTCATTGCATTCCATGAGATAACCTCTCTTTGAGGCATTCTGTCAAACAGTTCATGTGCCTTTTCTATGCCAGAGCATTTCCAACTATAATATCTGAAAAAAATCTTCCTTCCATGATGCTTTGATAGATGTCCATAACCTGTTCCAAAGCTCCCATTTTGGCACAAGGAAAGGGGATACTGACGAAGGTTGTGGAATTTGGCTTTACACCTGCCAATTGCATTTGCTTGAAAGTTTCTAAATCCTCTTCAAGAAATCCATTTTGTACATATCCTGCAATAATTGCAATCCATGGGATGACATCTTTTTGAGGTATTCTCTCAAACAGTTCACGTGCCTTGTTAATGCTTCAACTGTTTCCATGCATATCTACTAGGGCAGTTGCGACTATAACATCTAACAGAGTTCTTCTATCCTTTATGCTTTGATGGATGTCCATACTGTTCCAAAGCTCTCATTTTGGCATCGGCAGGGGGGATGCTAGCAAAGGTTGCGGAATTAATTCACAAATATATAAATCTAATTCGCAAAAATAACTGATATCAAACAAAATCTGTTTAAAAAATTCTTCAATAAAACGTGATTTAATTGTTTAATATAGACTGAAATTCACAAACATATAATCTAATTTGTAAATATTTAATTCTGAATTCTATAACTAAAAAATCGTTCATCTTCAAGAAAACACAGTCTCAATTAAATTTAGGCACTCTGTAAATAGGTAGTTGCATGCGTGTATCGTCTAAGTTGAGCCTTATAAATCATCAGCCATCATATCACAAGTTTACTCTTGAAAAATGGTGGAGCATTTGTACTCTTGAAAAAGAGGTCACAAGTTCAAATCCTGCAGGGGGTAAGGTATGTACACCTCGTATTGTGGAGCACGAGTTAGGTGCCTCCCTCAAAATTGAGAGTACGAGGAGTCCCATATTGCTGTAGGCCATCTGTAGACCCAAAAACAGATTGCCGGGTATCGTGGACTATAAAATATTATTATTATTATTATTATTATCCGCGCGCCCGCCCTACTTTATAACTCGATTTCCACACGGAAGACGTGCAGCAGCTACACGACAATGACAGTTGGCAATTTTTTGTCGTTTTAGGAAAACTTTCGAAGACTTCGATGTTTTGCATCGTCTTGCAACACCTCTGCTGAATGATACGCCGTCGATTCCCTTAGTCAGCCGGGCTCACTTCATAGAGGGAAGGCCTTCGGCGTAAATATGTAATCTTTTTATTAAGCCGCCATGCAAGGCAAAATTACATGCAAGATACATCTCCTCAGGTGGAAGAGACGTCGTTAGAGATGGGCAATCTTCAGTTATCTGTAGTTTTAAATTAGCTGCAAGATACATCGCCGCCCAAGACAAAATTAAGTCTAAATTAAATCTATGGCTGTTATTTACCACACTGTCAACCAGGCCCTCTCGGTGTTTATATATCGTTGATTGACAAATTGAGCTTGAGAGTTCAAATAGGGACACGCCTTCGGCGTAATTAGCAAGTTACCCATTTCCAAAACTAGTTTTGAGCAGTGCATGTGCCCACATGATACTTTTTAATCATTTTCTTGCCTTTTACAAATCAGTTTGAAATCATATCTTTCTCATTTATTTAAAATTCAGAATGCTTTCTATTTTGCACTCAACTTTTATCCAATTGAAATCTTATCTTCAAGATTTAATTGAAATTACCTTGTTTTATCGTATTTAATAATTATCCCCACAAAATAATCAATTAAATATTTTTATAAAGCAAAATAATTTAACTATTTAATGATAACCGTATACATATCATTTCACAAAATTGACCTATTAATAATTACTTAATTCTAATTTTATTTAAATTATTTCATAAGCAATTTTAATTTAATAAACTGATTATACCAATTCATTGTAATATTAATTGCACCTCAAGATTCAATAACACATTAAACACTGAAAACACAATAACACTTATGCAAAATCCTGAAAGGTACAATGGAGTGCCACTACATATGCTGGCAAAATTTTCCAAAAATAGAAATTTTGGTTATTAGGGTTCAAATTGATTTTGATTGGTCAAAAATACTTCCTCATCAGGCTGGTGTAGTCAGAATCACAAAAAGATCAATTTTACCCTAGTAGGTCTATTCTGTTTTTTTTAATTTTAGAAAGCATTTCGAGAACTCCAAAGCCATTAATGAAGGCCAGTCAGCTGCCATGTATTAGATTCAAACATTCAACCACTGAACAAAAGATGAAATAATGGGCATACACGCAAATTGAAGAATGGAGAAAGGAAGCTGTGAAAGTTCAAAGATTCAAAAATTTGGCTAAGTCTATAAGCTTCAGGCGCCCAAACACTCATGCCTTAGAAAAATTTTCATCTCTAGCAAGCGAGGCAGAGGAAAACATGCTGAACAAAGGAGAAAGTTGAAAATTGCAAAATAAAAACTAAGTTTTCCAGCCATGGGTGCCCTAGAAGGAGATAGGCACCCAACTTTTCAAGGCATCAAATGATGAAATTAGGGTTTGTGCTCTCAGACAATGTTGCTCAAATTCTTCTCAGCTCCGTAGTGAGGCCAACAACGCATTCATTAGATCAACCAGTCATCCAAAATTTGAGGTCAAACAAAGAGGTCACAAGCAAGAGACAGAATGTAAATCATGAAAATATCAAAAAATAATCTAGTCTGGGAACTTCGGGCACCCCAAGTGGCCAGGGGCACCCAGCCTTTTGGAAGACCTAATCTAACAATTAGGGTTTTCTAATATGCTCATTGTCTTTAGGATTCTGCCAACTTCACAATGGATGTCTTTGTCAGATCATCAGACTTGTTAATCACTAGAAAATAAAAATCAAATGAAAGGTATAACATGAAGTTTCAAGTTTGAAGAATGAAAATCTTGTGAAAATGTCTAAGTCTAGTAATGGTGGGCACCCTAGAAGAAGAAGGGCGCCCAAGCTTTTGAGGGCCTAAATGGATGAATTTGAAGTCAAAGCCTCCAGCATGACTTCTTTAGATTTGAAGTAGCTCTCCAACAGAACCATCAACAAGTCCATCAAAGTTCATAATAACTAGATATCAAAGGCGGAACAGAGGGAGAAACATGAGAAAAATACCAAAAGTCAAAAGCAAGGGTGAAAATTATAGAATATAAAATAACTCTAGAGGATTTGGGCACCCCAACTAGCCAAGGGCGCCCAAGTTTTTGACCCCCGGGATGTAGCTTTCAGGAGACATCACACCCAAGAGACCCCCCTTAGATTCAGATAAGCTATGTAATGAAGCTATCAGCCAGATCATCGGAACTCCCAAACTCCTAAAATCATGAACTCATCAAAAGAATAGAAGAGAGTGACAAGTTGGGAAAATATTCTAACTCTGGAAAGCTTAGGCGCCCCAGGTGATCATGGGCGCCCAAGGATTTGAGGCCTCAAATCAACTTTTCTAAAGATGTGGCATCCAAAAGACCCCCCTTAGAATCAGTCAAGCTATCTAGCAAATCTGACAGCCAATCGATCAGGTCAATCTAACTCCCAGAATATCAAGATCATCTGAAGGTTTGAAAGCAAGTATAAAATTTAAAAATCATGAAAAATGACTAACACTAGTGATCATGGGTGCCCTGGGTAGCCAAAGGCGCCCAGCTTTTTGAAGGGTCAAATAATATTTTTATCCAAAGTTGCCTCCAGGATAATCTTCTCAGAATTAGTCAGGCTTCGCGATGGACCACTCCATCAATTCATAGGATTCTCTAAGCATCCAAAAATTAAATTCAAACAAAGGTCAAAATCAGGAAAAAAGTTGAACTTTCAAGAAAATGGGCTAAGTCTGGAGAGGAAAAGCACCCCAAGAGGAGATTGGCACCCAAGGCTCAATTCCTTAGAAAAAAAATTCAAGTTTTATCTTTCAACATCAGAAGGCGTCCAAGTTCGATGAACCTGCTCGGGATTGGATGAAAAAGTTTTAAAGCAAAAAATGAAAGCAGTTTTTATCCTAAAAACCTATTTAAGAAATCTTTTGGATTCCATTATTCATTTTGTAGGTTGGCATCTAGAGCAAGAATATTTTCCCTTTTCTCTCAACGAAGATTTGAAGACCCAAACAACATGTTTTTTTGGTGTTCTTCGTGATTCCAAGATCAGTGTGAAATATGCTAACCAATTTTTTTCGATAAATTGACACAACATAACCAACACTTAGCCAACTTGATTAGCGTTAGCTCCAAATAGAAAACCAAACTTGAAAGAACTCACACCAAGAATGCACACTCAATCCCAATGAAGGATAGGTGTTGTCATATGGCGGAGGAGCTAAAGGAAAGTACTTGAAAGAAACTACTCAACGTCAAGAATGTGCACTCAAGATCCCACTGAGGGCGAGGTGCTAACATATGATGGAGTGTTTAATTGAAAGCTAGAAACTAGCAATTGCACCTTGGTGTGCAATGGGTACGCCGAAGAGGTGTGGAAGGTCAATATGAAAAAAAAGAGTATTTTTTTGGGTAAATTTGTGCAGTAGATGAGGTCAATTCAAGAGTAGAAGTTAAATATGGAGAACTTTGACCTTTTACTCTTGATGTGGAGAGCACATAATCTAAGGTCTGCTATGGATGTCTGTTTTCTAAATGGGGATTAGATTTGGTGGATAAAATTTCCCTAAGCTCTTGTGAGGGACATACATTTATCATTAATGCTAGAGTGTTGAGCTTCTTTCGGGGGTTTCATCATTTGTATGTAGGAGAGTCTATGATATTACCAGTAAGTGCCTTTGGTGGCTGACCAACATAGACCACTAATGTGAGACTTACGCTGCTAAATATGAAAGGGTTTCTTGATAAGTACTGTCTTTTTTTATGATGGTTGAGTAGTTTGGGCTTAGGGTTTCTTTCATTTGGCCTTGCAAAACATAATACTTGAAAGGGGAAGTTGTCGTTAAAAGATAATGTATAGTTAGCATGGTATTTTTTATGGGCTATTTAGTTAGCAATTGGTTGCTATTAGACTAAATTTTCAAAAATAAGACTTGTGATATTATTTTGAAATAGAGATATTTTCCCACTATTCACAATGTTTGAAAATAATACTAGCATATTGTAGAAGAAGAATATTGATATAGACAAGAAAAACCAAGAGGAAGACCATCATAATCAACCTAGCCATGTTGACCTTAAAACTTGGTCATGCTAGCCTTACATTACCTCACGAAATATAGGATTTGAGACTCATGACTGATTTTCATATTTGTCAATTTTCCAAACAAAATCTAAGCTCTAAATTGCACCTTCTTTCTACAAAATTAATGTTTTTCTATTACTTTTTGATTTTTTGTGCAATCAATATTGGTTTATAATGCACTGTTCAAATGAGAATAGATAGATAATTTACAGAATCTGGTGAGCATCTCTCCCATTGGCTAGGTACTTACATTATGGATGTTGTAGAACTTTAGGAATATGATAGCACTACAACAGAAGTTGTAATATTTCATCTTTGACCAACTGGGTTTGTCTCTAGATCAGATTAACTTCAATAAATCAATGCATCAACTCTAAGCTAGAAGCACATAACAGACATAAAACACTCAAGGATATGGGTAAGCAGGCTTTCTGAATAGCATCCTTGCTTTTATTTGCATTTCTTTTGCATCAATTTAAATTACCAATATGTTCCGCAATCATCCAAATCACAAATTATGACCTCCAACCAGATCTAAAAAAAATCTAAACTCAAATGAATTGCTAACAATACGAATACTAAGAAATAGCTCTAATTATGTCAGACATAGCCAAAGTTTTATCACCAGAAAACGCAATGAAAGTTGGGAGTGATCTATAGGCACTACAAGATATGTCAAAGTGGAAGATAAGAGTTGTAACTTAATCTCATCAAGATTTATCTCAAGAAAATTGTTATTTCTTTTGTGAATTCCTTCTTTTTCCCAGATTTTTTAATTTTCTTATGTCGCTTTGTTGCGTTCGAGAAATTGCCTCACCTTTACACTCTTCCCAATTCAATTTTTTGCAGGGTAATGATCATCTTCAAGATATTTTTCACTATCATCTTCACGACCTACAATTGCAGAATCATCTTCATACACTTTATTTGTCATCTCCATTTCAAGAAAATTTTAGTGTGTACTATGTCATCCTCTCCAATTGTTGTGGCATCATACAAATGAGACTTGTGAGGCATGTTGGAATCGGAAGCAATATATGTCTCATTGGCATCGTTAACAACACTACACAATTTGTGCAGAATCTTGAGTTTTATTTCTGGAATATGTGTAGGCCATTATTTACTTGTTCGTTCTCATGCTTTCCTTCTTGCAGCACATGTAAATGAATCTCAATTGTTCATCATTTCTCACCATTTTTTCAGTTGTTTTTCATTATTTTTTGCTGCTTTCCCCGCCGCTTTTGGTTTCCCATCCACTCTTCCTCACTACTATCCCCCTTTCTCTTCTCCAATTTGGCGAGCTACATCATGAAAATAAGGTTCCGATGAGGGTTTTAAGTATGTTTATTAAATGAAAATTACAACCAAGATCCTAATAACAAGCACATTTAGGTTTTAACATTACAATATCCTTTATCGTAGGTATATATTAGCTTACGATATCCTTTACTAAGTATATATCAGCATAATTAATATATAATGTATATTTTTTATTTTATATTAACATACATATTGTATATAATTTAATCAGTATTATATAAAATAAAAAAAATATCATTCAACCACTTGTAAATACATATAATAAGTTATTATAGTTAATATTTGATAATATTATTTTTTTATATAATATACAATATAATTAATATATTATATATATTCTATATAAGAGATTACATGATATATAATATTATTAAATATATATAAAACATTTTTTAAATTACTACTTAATTATTATTATATTCTTATTTAATACAAAATAGAATTATAATATTATATATTTTTTATATAATACTGATTAATATAAAATTAAATTAAATTAATAATATATAATATAATAATAGTACAAGGGGAAATTGCCTACGAGACTAGTTGATCTTGTTACGCCCAAGCAAAATAGAATAGAAATAGATTATTATTATATTTCATTGTCTTATATAAGAACGTTTACATTCTTATTTTATAGACAAGAACTGCCACATAATTATGTAAACTGAAAATATTTTAGGAAATTTACAAAGTTGTTACCCGTGATGATTAACAAGTCGACAGATATTGCATTTTATATTTGACTTCCGGTGATCACCAACTTAAACCTTAATTGTATCTAATTCAATCTTTCATGCATACCTTGATGTTGCATCAGTGTGAAATTCTATGCTTCTGGTTTTGGCATCATAAAATACAACTACTCTTCCAGTGCCTATAATCAGAATTTGAAATAGAAGGAAAATAATCCTTGATATTCTAATTCATAGTGACTTCATGTTCCAACGAAATAGTTTGGCACATATATAATACAATATTTTTAGATGTATGTTGCATGTTACATATTACTAGGGTTGATAAGGTCATCATAGAATAACAAGGGGGGAGGCGCTTGACGATCAAGATATCTCTTCATCGTTGCTCTCTACTTTCTTGTAAATAAAGCAACTGGAAAAAGCAAGATAGATGCATAGAAATAGTGCACTCAATGCAGCCAAAAGCCAGTAGTAGTCCAAATGTGATTTGTTTAGGTTGTTCGCAAACCAGTTCCATTTATTTCCTATGTTGCTCACTTTCTCAATAACAAAAATAAGAATACTGCTCAAAAAACTGCAAACTCCAAATACACTCAAATAAAGAGCAATTCCCAAGCTTCTCATTATGTCAGGCATCTGATCATAAAAGTACTCTTGCAAGCCTATCATTGCAGATGTTTCAGATATGCCAAACATAATATATTGTGGAAGCATCAAAAATATGCTACCAATCTATATTCCTTTGCTGCTTAGAGCCTTTTCAATTCTATCAATGATATAATGACCATGGCAATAACAGAAAAGAATATACCAACACCTATTCTCTGAAGCAATGTTATACCACGCTCATTTCCAGTTATATTTCTGGAAAGTGGAACAAATATTCTATCATACATGGGCACCAGCACAAGAATTGTCAAGCTAATAAAGAATTGCAAGGTTGCTGCAGGAACTTCAATATTTCCACTGATCCTCCTATACATTGTGGCGCCCTGTTTTGTGAAAAATGTTGAAGGTTGTTGAAAAACTATCCCATACATCAAACAAGACACATAAATGGGTAGTAACCTTAAAACAAGTTTCACCTCTTCAACCTGTGTGACACTGCATAGCCTCCAATCAATATTTGTTTTATGTTCATAGTCTAAACCAGTTGCGACTATAGCTTTGTCAAGAAGCCTACAAAACAATAGATAATTATTTTTAGAGTTTGTCCATTTGATTTTAAAAACCATAAATTTTGATAATAAAACAAAACAAAACTAGGGTTATTTGTGATTCTTTCAGTTGACACACAGCAGCATTGATAAGATAGCTTCCAAATTCAACTATGTATGTTTTTCACTCGATGCTTTGGATCATGCAACAGTATAATTACATGCATATAACCATGTAGAAAGAGGATTACCTGAAGTGGTTTGTGGGCATAAGCTTTCTTGTTTCACCCTTGCAAAATTCTTTAGTTATATACAATTTTTGTTCTCCATGAGAAGCAATACTCTTAGAAACATTCCACTTGTGAATTGCTGCAACAAAAACTTGAGCAATTTGAGCTACTGGACTTGCAGAAGGCAGTTTATGCCGATACATTCTTGTCCCACACAAGAAAATAGAGAATTCTATTCTAATGGCTATAGTTGGAATGACAAAACCCAAACCCCACCCAACATTTTCTTGAATGTACACAAGCACAGAAACAATTGAAATTGAGCCAGTGCACTTAGTCAGAAGAAGTAAATTACCAATAACTCTGTCCAATCAAATCTCTTTGGGCTCAGTGTAAGTAGATCTTACCACATTAGGATTGCAACAAGGATCTATCGTCTGTGATACAATCCTCGTCAGTCCAAAGTTTGTTTGTAACTTTTTAATTTGCTAGGATTTCTTGCGAATAAAGAGATAGGAGGGCTTAATATCTCTCTATACAATCCCTCCATCACTTGACAGACAACCTTTGCCAAGAAGGACCAACATTATCAATTATAGAGAGGAAGATTATCAGTTTTTGTAGATAGAGATGGTAGAGAATTGATTTAATTATAAGTCGGGATACTTCTTGCCACTATTCGCTAGGTTGGGACACACTGCAGCTCCCATTGTTCTCCTTGTAATTTGATTATAATCCAGTTCAAGTTAGACTTCAAAGGGGACTTGCAAAACATAATAATAGGGAGAAAGATGATTTTGTGATGTAGAGGCTTCTAGGTCCAACATTAACCCACATTTACTAGGATGCTTGACTTCAAAGCTCAGCTGTGATTAAAGAAAATTCTCAAACAGATCTAAGGGTTACATCTAATTGTTCAAAGGAATCACCCCAACCCTGTGAACAATAAGAGTAAAGGCTACTAAGTCCAGCGAACTTGACAAGAGTGACTCAATATTCAAGAAATTATACACCAAAACAAAGTAAAAAAACTTTAAAGATGCAAAGCTGGCCTCCTTCTGTCACATTAACATCTAAATTTCTATTTACATAATGTACATATTAGAATTTGAAAATAGAGGAAACCAGCTTTGCTTATTGTGATAAATTTTTAGGAGATTTGATTTAGCTTTTACCAATTCTTTTTGCCAATGCTATTGCTAATTTTTTTTAGCTCACTTGCAGTCAGACAGTATAGTCCCATTCAACTACTTAGTACTAATATTTTGGAGGTGCAGATAGTTCCATATAATTGACACGGTGCATAATTTAGAATTTTCTCTTCAAATCGCATAGCTGCTATAGTTTGGGATTTAAAATTATAATGCAGATAGACTGGAGGGCAGCAAATTTTGTCTTCCCTCCATTTTTCCACATCACTTCAGATTTTAGATCCAAAATTATGGGGCCATTGGCCTCAAAAAAATCTCCCAAAAATTTAGTGGCTACATAGTACCTGCTGTGAGTCTCAATTACTATTATTTTCACAACTTGATTGAGCTCGGCACATCTAGTATATAGCAACATAGTTAAATAAATACAGCAGAAATCAGTGAAATTAAAACATAAAGAGTCCACACACACTTGCTTTGATCAAATGGAATACGAGGGGAAATTACATCCAAATTATTGGGCAAAGAAACAGAAGGTAAAAATGTATCCTCATTTAAATACTAAATGCAAGAAAATTCCTTGATAAAGGGGGTGCGAAAAAGAAGAAACCTATTTTGATAGACTTGTTTTCCCCAAAACTCACAAGGACCAACTGACCAACTGCTTTATCTACAGCTTCAAAAGCTTTTACTTTCAGCATAGTTGCCTTGTCATGCCCAACATCATCAATAGCCTACATGGTTTTTGATTTTTGATTATTTATCTCGTCTCTTTTCCCAGGATGCCTTGAAAAGGAGGAATGTTGATTCTGTGGCGGCAGTTGAGGCATTAGTAGAAGCATCATCCTCTGAATCTATCATCCGATGTATGAGGTATATAAGAAAATCTTGATTTGTTCAATTTCTATTTTCGTAATATTTATTAAGGTTTATTCAGATGGGCTGTAATTGTGAAGAGGGCAACCCAAATAGAAGCACCAAGTTTCATTACAACTTCTTGAGCTCATAAGAGACCACCCTGCTCTGTTGGGTTACACTAAGACATACTGAAGCTCCGGCTGAGAAGAATCTGTGGAATTCAAATGATTAAATTTTATGTTTCTTTCTCTGACAGTCAGATTTTTAAGTTATCTATAAGTTAATATTTCATAGTTTGCACCCTCAAAAATATGTAACTTTTTCATTAGCATTTTCTTTTTTCCCTTAGCCCTTTGCTATTTTCAAGGTTTCAATTGACTTGGTTCATCATGTTTTCATACAAACCCACAAATGGCTCGTGGAATTTACTCTTATTAAACAAAAGTCAAATTGATCTGCACCAAATGCTTCTAAACAAGGTCTGTGACCTCCTTCACCGAGAGCAACCATGTATAGGGAAACAAAGAAAAACCTCACATGAAACGCTAGAGTTTGGAGCCAAAAATTGATGTTTTGTTGCACGAGGATGGGCTAAGGAACATCAAAGAACCTGAAAGAGTTAAACAGAGTAACCCCTGCAGCTAGAGAACATCTCACTAATTAGTTTTAGCCATTTTCTCGAAAGCCCAACTATTTGTAAATCAAACAGAAAACCAAGCCAAATTTCTGTTCTTCTTAATAGTGCATTAGTTTATAACTAAAATCCCAAATTTGGATCTTCAGCAAGGCACTTGCTTTCCATGCAACTAAAACATCAAACTGAAAGATACTCGCTTTCCTGGTGATTCTGAATTCCTAACTAAAAGTCCTAAACGAGATATTCGACAAGGTAACCTCTTATTGTGGACAAATGCACTTATTCAAAAGCATGGAAAATTTTAAGCAACTGGAAATATCTTTAGGAGTTTGAAATGGTAAGCAATTTTTTTCTAATTTTATACAAAAAGAGTACATGTATTATAGGCTAATATTGGAGAAAGGTACTCAAAGATGATAGGATCAACTTCGTTTTTTTCCTTTTACAATATCATTGAGAAAAATGTTATCTTTTCTATCTTAAAGATGCTAAATCCCATATTTCTACAAGTGATTGAAGCTCTGGTGGACTTCCTGAAAGCTTAATATGGTTGCTGTATACATCTAAATTGGGTTGCCATTTAGTTCAAAAAAATGCACTTTGTATGTTAAAAATGCAGAATCCGCTAATAATAAAACATAATGCAAGAAAAATAGGATTTGGGTTCCAAGCAAACTGACCAGCATATAAAGAAGAGATGACAGAAGAATAGTCCAATACCGGCCCAAAAAGGAATCTGCAACAAATGCTCCAATTAGAGGAAATGAGTCTGGCTATAGAGGAGTTTATCCATTCGTGATCTGACTGAAGCATCATGACGAAACCACACTCAATTAATGGCTTGGGTTGAAAGGATGGAGATCGTGTCAGATACTGGAGTCCCCGAGAGATTTACATTTTTTGCAGCAGTAGCAGTGCTCTGTTGCATTAGAACTGTGAGATATGTGATCAAGTTGGAAGAAATACCAGTGTAGGCCAATCTCTCTGCAATTTCAACAGTAATGATGAAAAGAGATGTTTTCCATCCTCCTGTGCGAAATCTGGTGACAGACCTTCCATGGAGGTCTGTAGATTCTTCCTCAGCTATGTTGGTAATATCATTGAGGAGTGGGAATTCACAAGGGGAGGAGGAAACTTGCTCCATAATTTGGCTCTTCCTGCCTGTGCAAGATGAAGTAGGAAACATAGATGGGTATTGCCTTTTTATAAAATCGTAAGCTAGTGACCCCATGCAGAATGGAAATTTAAGTCTTGAAACAACTGTTTCATTTCTTGTCCAAACACATAGTCTCATGTTGTTCCTGAATCAATATCGAGAATGCAACATTTATGTATATTGTCCTCATTGATCTCCACCCTATTTTCACTGCACCAGCAATCTTCCTTATGTCATTAGACATGAGAACTACGTCTGCAGATTCCATGGCTACCACAGAGCCTTCCACACCCATAGCTATCCCCACATCTGCTGATGCTAATGTCGGTGCATCATTAATTCCATTGCCCACCATGGCAGTCATGCCCTCCTGCTTTAGCTCTCCAATAAATCTTAGCTTGTCTTCTGGGAGTGATTGGGCATGAACTTCAATTCTCCTACCTGCACACCATTACCAGGGCTCAAAAATGGTGTGACAGAATTGCCTACTCAAATGGGCCATAAATCTTAGCTAAACCATAGTTAATTTTTTATATTGCTACCTTTTAAGGCCATAATTCTGCAAGTCACAAGCCAAGAGAAAAAACTTCTTGTATCATGAAGCCATTTCCACTGGAAATTGCTTCTAATTTCAGGCAATAGCTACGAAAGTCATGCAACCCCTGCCATAGCCTAATTCCTCTGTATTTTGAAATCCGTTTAAAAACTAATGCTATTTAGGCAAATTTGTATAGAAAAAGCTTCAAAACTACAAATACTATTGCAACGTATGCCATTGTTTACAGAAAATAACAATCCATTCAAAGATTTATGTAATTTATGCCATCAGAGGGCATGTCACTGGGGACGTTACCAACGAAAATTTTGGAGTCGGAAACATCGATGGCACCTAGCTGAGAGGAAGCCAAGCGGGTGATGGTCATGTGGCCTTCAATGATCTTGCTAGCGTTCTTGAGGGCATTGAGGGCACCGTCGAGGTGCTTGAAGGTCAGAAATCCATAACCCTTGCTTTTGCCTGTCATCTTGTCTATTATCACCAAGCCTTCTTGCACTTGCTCGGCAACATCACTCTGCTTTGCAAATGCCTCCGCTAGAATGTGAGAAGCTGCTCTCATGTGAAGCCTTCCTCTCTGCGATGTCCACGTGCTTTCTCTGTCTTTTCATGAGTACTTTCTTTGCAATTTCGCGAAGCTCACATTAATCAGAAACAAGCGTTGGCATCTACCAACGTAAATGGATTCGTACTTTTGTCTGTAGAAGATTATCAACAGCAGCAAGGATTTCAATCATTGGCCAGGTCATGTGGAGAGAGGTGGACCATTGATCTTGAAAGAGAGGTTGCTCTCTTTCAAATAGGATACGCCTTCGGCGTAAATTAATAGGCGGATAACCAGCCATGAAGTTATTACAAACTAATTCATCCGCTACGGCGGGAATCCACAGAATTGTGGGGATTCACCACTATGAAAGTGGGTACAAGAGTGTTACAATCAAATTATCCACACTAGCAGTAAACCATCCAGGGGTACTTATGTGAGAAGAGGAAGAATTAATTGCAGCAATTAGAACTAGAACAGTACTACTATTTACAATCTTTACAAATAAGAAATAAGCTGCAAATTACATATGAATTACAATAATCTTCAAACACATGAGTAATAGATGATCTCATACAATTATTTATCTCTCTAACTACTGATAATGAGTCAAAAATCAGAACTTCAAAGGTCTGATATAGAAAACAGTAAACTGGAAATGTCAATCAGTAACTGTAAAAATCAATGAAAAGTTCATAACTCACTTAATTCACCTCCAAATCGAATGTCGTATTTTTCTGTGTCTTCTTAGAAGGTAGGCAAACACATTCTAATCATCAAACAGCAACCAAATTTCACCTATATTTTTGGCACAATTTCCAAAGCCTCCATGAATGGTACGACCCTCTTTAAGGGCGATTTTGGCATTAAAAATCAGAATCTTCGAAATTAAATCTCAAACTTTGCAAGAGGGGGCGCCTTGGCTTAGAAAAAACTCAACAAAAATACCCATAATCATAATAAATTTATTCTAGGAGATGCATTCAAATTTTCACTTTCAGCTGTGTGTGAATCAGCAACTCAAAAAAAACTGGAATTATCATCAAAACTTCTTCTGTTGAGCACAATCTGCTAGTCTGGATGAGAAGCAACAAATTCCAACTAGGTATTGTATTTCAAACATGAAATTGGTTAAAGGCTAGGAGGTAGCATCCTCGAAGCAATGTTCATTTGTCATTTCGACAGCATAACAGTATGATAACATGAATAGATACAATGCTGGAACAAAGCATTCAATTTATAGAAGAGTAGAAGACTCTTCAATCCCTCAAGAAAAGATGCCAATAGTTACAAAGACTCTTCAAATTTCCAAAAACCTTTCAGCTTCACAAAAAGGCGTCCACTTTACAAGGCAACATAAATCTTTATTTTAAAATAATAACTTCTTCAAAAAGGCGTCCACTTTATTTCACAAGGCATTTATCTTCAATAATAGTTAAATCATCTTTATGATGGCATACCCCTTCCAAGTCCCTTTTTTAAACACAACTTAAGTTGTTTTTCCTAGGCCAAGGGGTCAACTGCAAATTATAACCTTAATGCCTTTAAACACCATAAAAATGCCTTAAGAATTTCAGACATGAATTGCAAATAATTGCTCCAACTAGAAATGATGTTCTAAAAGTTGACAAACTCCATACTACTAAAAATAGTAAACTCACAGAAATGCCAAAGAACCTCAGAACTGGAAACCCTAATTTTTCCTCACACACGCCTATAGGCTTCCGAAATAGACTGATGAGTATCAGAACAGATTACTGATGAGAAGGGGACATTACAATCTGCCCTCCTCGAGATTGCTTGTCCTCAAGCAACTGAAAAGATGGATGAACAAAATCTGTTCTCCTTCCCACGTGGCATCTTCAATAGGCAAATTCCTCCATCTAACCAAGTATTCTTTGATTGTCCTTCTCAAAGAACGCTCTCTAGTATCAAGAATTTCTTCAGGAATCAACACCAACTGGCCTTCTTCATCCAATGGAGATAATTCTGAAGTAGCCACCACGTTGTGTCCAAGTGCCTTCTTGAGGCGTGACACATGAAATACATTATGCACTTTGCTTTCAGTTGGAAGCTCCAACTCATAAGCAACTTCACCAATCCTCTTGGTGACTTTGAAAGGACCATAGAAATGTGGCTTCAACATTTATGCACCACTTTTCTTGAGAGAAGATTGTCTATATGGCTGAAGCCTCAAGTAGACCATGTCCCCAACTTCAAAAGACCTCTCAACACGTTGTTGATCAATGTATAACTTCTGCTGATTTTGAGCTTGTTGTAGATTTTCCTTGAGAGATTTCAAGATGTCTTGGCTCTGTTGTAACATATCATGTGCTTGTGGAGCTCTACTATCACCAAACACTAAATCAACAAAATTAGTAGCTTCATAACCATAAAGAGCCATGAAAGGTGACATCTTAATTAACATGTGATAAGAAGAGTTATAAAAATACTCTCCTAAATGAAGCCATTTAATCCAAGCTCTTTGCTGTCCTGAAACATAGTTTCTTAGGTAGCCCTCTAACCATTTGTTAACAATTTCTGATTGCCCATCTATTTGTGGGTGATAGCTAGTGTTTGGAGTAAGTATTGTCCCACTCAATCTAAAGATCTCTTGCCAAAAAACACTTAGGAACTTGTTGTCCCTATCACTGACAATAGTTTTAGGCAATCCATGCAAATGGAAGACCTCTCTAAAAAACAACTCAGCCACGTGAGCTGCTGTAAAAGAAGTGGTGACAGCAAAGAAATGAACAAATTTTGTTAGTCTATCAACCACAACAAAAATACAATCACGTCCTTGCACCTTGGGCAACCCCATGATGAAATCCATGGCAATACTTTCCCATTTCTTATTTGGAATGGGCAAGGGTTGTAGCAGACCAACTGGATAAGAGTGTTCATTTTTATTTTTTTAACAAATCAGACACTCTCTAATGTAGTTCAAGACTTCTTCTTTCAACCCTTTCGAAGTGAATCTTTCACGAATCTGCTTATAAGTCTTGAAAATCCCTTGATGACCAGGAAGGGGAACATCATGAAAAGATTGTAGAATCTTCTTTTTAAGCTTATATTCATGCACTAAAAAGATTCTATCTTTATAGTAAATTATCCCATCAACCAACTTATACCTTTCATCAACCAAATGACCTTCTAGCAAACTAGTTGCAAACTGATTTTTAACATAATCAGCAGCAATTAACTCCTTCCAATCTGCTGATAACTCACAAAGTGACTTGAAATGAGGCCTTCTTGAAATAGCATCAGCCACTACCTTATTTTTCCCTTTGACATATTCAATGTCAAAGTCATATGCTTGGAGCTTACTTACCCACTTCTGCTACCTTTCATTCAAATCCTTTTGGCACATAAAATGTTTAAGACTATTGTGGTCAGTCTTAACAACAAATTTACTTCCCACCAAGTATTGACGGAATTTAGACAAAGCATGCATGATGGCAAGCATCTCTTTGTCATAAATGGAGTAAGTTTTTTTTGCTCCTCTCAACTTTTGGCTTTCGAAGACAATGGGATGTGTGTCTTGCATTAGAATAGCTCCAAAACCTTCACCTAAAGCATCACACTGTAATTCAAAAGATTTTGTAAAATCCGGAAGAGCCAACACTTGACATGTACTCATGATTTGCTTAAACTTATCAAAAACTTCTTGTGCCTTCTTAGTCCAAAGAAAAGCTCCTTTCTTTTTAAGATCTGTGAGAGGTGCTACTTGATGAGAATATCCTTTCACAAATCTTCTATAGAATCCACATAACCCTAAAAATCCTCTCAAATGAGAAATATTCTTTGGAGTTGGCCAATCAAGAATGGCTCTTATCTTTTCAGGATCAACTTTCACACCCTTTGAACTAATAATGTGGCCAAGATATAAGAGTTCTATCATCCCGAACTCACACTTTGATTCTTTGGCGAACAAACATTTCGCCTCTAAAATACTAAGCACTTCTTCCAAATGCTTAAGGTGCTCTTCCCATGACTTACTGAAAATGAGAATGTCGTTGAAGAAGATGAGCACAAACTTCCTCAACTGCTGTCTAAAAATCTTGTTCATACAAGATTGGAATGTAGCTGGAGCATTTGTCAAACCAAAAGGCATGACAAGAAATTCAAAATGCCCAAAATGGCATCTAAACGTTGTCTTCTCTATATCTGCCTCCCTCATTCTGATTTGATGATAGCCTAAATGAAGATCAATCTTCAAGAACATAGCCCCATGGAGCTCATCAATAAGCTCATCAATCCTAGGGATTGGATATCTATTCTTGATGGTCTTCTGATTTAATGCGCAGTAGTCAACACACATACGCATTGTGCCATCTTTCTTTTTGACCAGCACCACTGTAGAAGCAAAAGGACTCTTGCTTGGTCTAATGAAACCAATCTCCAAAAGCTCCTTGATGTCTTTTTCAATCTCATCTTTCTGCTTCTTTGGATAACAGTAAGGTGTAGTCATGACAGGCTTTGCTCCCTCTTCTAACTCAATTACATGCTCAGAACCTCTTTTAGGAGGTCTTCCAGGAGGTAGGCTTCCAAAGACTTTGCTCTTCTTTGAAAGTAAGGCTTGAATATCAGGGTGATATTGCCTTTTCTCTTCCACCGGATCAGCTGGTAGAACCAAACATTCAGCAGCCCATTCAACCTGATCGTGATGGATCAGCCTTTCCATCCTCTTCAAAGACACAATTCGAGGGCCCCCATTTGACATCCCTCTTAGAACAACCTTCCTTCCATTAGACTGAAATTTAAGCTCCATAGTTTGCAAATTCAATGTGATCTCACCAAGAGATCGCAGCCATTGTATGCCTAACACAACATCAGTGTCTCCAATTCCCACCACATAAAAATCATCTTTAATCTCATAATTTCCCAATTGCATAGAGAGGTTAGGAATCTTCCTTGTGCAAGACATAGTAAAACCATCTGCAACCATTACCTTGAAGCCATCAAATTCCTCAGTCTTCAAACCCTCTTTAGAAACTAAACCTTCATCAATAAAATTGTGAGTTGCTCTGGTGTCAATTAGAGCAACTATCCTTTGTGAATTCACAACTCCATGAACAAGAAAGGACTCATTTTTTTGAAAACTTGATAGTTGTGCAAAAGCACTACCATCTCCCACCTCATCGGACTTCTCTTCTGGAGCTTCTTCACCTTCACTACCTGCTACTTCATATTGCTGATCAGATGAATCAGATTTTGATTCAAAATCAAAATAGCCCTCCATTAGGTTTTCTTTGCCTCTTCCGTAGCAACGATGACCCTTAACCCAAGGCTTACGGAAAGTGTAGCAAACTCCATCTTTTCTAAGCTGTTCTTTGAGCTCTTCTGACAACCTTGGTGGAAACTTCTTGGGCAGATTTGAAGAATGTTTTTTATCTTTCTTATGGCTGAATGGTTTTGAATGAAACTTAGGCCTTGGGGCTGCCAACTCCATAATCCTAGCTTTCTTGATAGCTTCATCTAACATTGGTGGATCAAAATCTTTGACCCAACCCTTCAAAGGCTCCATTAAACCTTCAGCAAAAAGAACCACAAGTCTTCTTTCAGTAATGTTAGGCACCATTACTGACAACCTCTGAAAATCAGCCACATAGTTTTCTAAAGATCCTTGTTGTTTCAATTGTGCCAATTCTCTGAATCTCAATTTTGGATCTTTGGTATCAAATCTTTCAATCAACTTATTGGTAAACTCACCATATGTGCGAATGAGGTTATGGCCAAGAGTGATCAAACCATGAGTCCACCATTCATGAGCTATCCCATCCAAATGCAAAGTAGCAAATTTGATAGCATCTTCTTCCGACATGGGTCTAAGAGAGAGGTAGTTATCTAACTTCTGCACCCATGATCTAGTTGTACACTTATTACTACCATCAAAATGTTCCATAGTAATATTTCCCAATGCTTGGTAGAAATCATTTCTAGGTGCCATAGTAGGACATTGTTCAGTCCTTCCTCCATTTCTTTGACTCCTTTGATTCATTTATTGATCAAAGGTCCAAGTACCTCTCAAGTCAAGAGGTAAGGAAACATACTCCATGTAAGCTTGACATGCATCATCAGCAAAAGTTGGTGCAGCTTCAACCGGTTGTTTCTCTTCCCTTGGTGTGAAGACGGGAAAAAGGGGTCTAGAGGATGACCCACTAGGAATTGCAGCATGCTAACCCACAATTCTGTCTCTTGTATTCACCTCAGGACTGCCACTATTGTTATTCCCATTAACTCCACGGCTTTCTCCAATTGAGTTATTTTGGGGCTGAATGATATTTTGAGCTACTTGCTGGTCCAACTTGGACAATAATCAGGACATCATGTCTATCATCCCATCAAACTTCTTCTCAACTCTGTCCCTCTCTTCATTATCTTGCCTTACACTGTCTGACATTATTTCAACTGTATTTTCTGTACCTTCCACTGTTTTTCCAAGATCCCTCAAGACTCCTAAAAAAGTCTCTGCCTTTGGAATAGGTGGAAACTGATGCTAAGTTCTGGCCTGACTTATGGTGAATGGCCTAACGTCTTTGTCACTCATCAGAAAACCAACTGCAAAATTGCCACAGGATGGCAGGGTCTTCTGCTCTGATACCACTGAAATATGCTAACCAATTTTTTTCGATAAATTGACACAACATAACTAGCACTTAGCCAGCTTGATTAGCGTTAGTTCCAAATAGAAAACCAAACTTGAAAGAACTCACACCAAGAATGCACACTCAATCCCAATGAAGGATAGGTGTTGTCATATGGTAGAGGAGCTAAAGGAAAGTACTTGAAAGAAACTACTCAATGTCAAGAATGTGCACTCAAGATCCCACTGAGGGCGAGGTGCTAACATATGACGGAGTGTTTAATTGAAAGCTAGAAATTAATAGGTGGATAACCAGCCATGAAGTTATCACAAACTAATTCATCCGCTGCGGCGGGCATCCACAGAATTGTGGGGATTCACCACTATGAAAGTGGGTACAAGAGTGTTACAATCAAATTATCCACATTGGCGGTAAACCATCCAGGGGTACTTATGTGAGAAGAGGAAGAATTAATTGTAGCAATTAGAACTGGAACAGTACTACTGTTTACAGTCTTTACAAATAAGAAATAAGTTGCAAATTACATATGAATTACAATAATCTTCAAACACACGAGTAATAGATGATCTCATACAATTATTTATCTCTCTAACTACTGATAATGAGTCAAAAATCAGAACTTCAAAGGTCTGATACAAAAAATAGTAAACTGGAAATGTCAATCAGCAACTGTAAAAATTAATGAAAAGTTCATAACTCACTTAATTCACCTCCAAATCAAATGTCGTCTTTTTTGTGTCTTCTTAGAAGGTAGGTGAACATATTCTAATCATCAAACAACAACCAAACTGCACCTATATTTTTGGCACAATTTCCAAAGCCTGGACATGAATGGTATGACCCTCTTCAAGGGCGATTTTGGCATTAAAAATTAGAATCTTCAAAATTAAATCTCAAACTTTGCAAGAAGGGGCGCCTTGGCTTAGCAAACACTCAACAAAAATACCCATAAACATAATAAATTTATTCTAGGAGATGCATTCAAATTTTCACTTTCAGCTGTGTGTGAATCAGCAACTCAAAAAAAACTAGAATTATCATCAAAACTTCTTCTATTGAGCACAATCTGCTAGTATGGATGAGAAGCAACAAATTCCAACTAGGTGTTGTATTTCAAAGATGAAATTGGTTAAAGGCTAGGAGGTAGCATCCTCGAAGCAATGTTCATTTGTCATTCTGATAGCATAACAGTATGATAACATGAATAGATACAATGCTGGAACAAGCATTCAATTTATAGAAGAGTAGAAGACTCTTCAATCCCTCAAGAAAGGACGCCAACAGTCACAGAGACTCTTCAAATTTCCAGAAACCTTTCAGCTTCACAAAAAGGCATCCACTTTACAAGGCAACATAAATCTTTATTTTAAAATAATAACTTCTTCAAAAAGGTGTCCACTTTATTTCACAAGGGATTTATCTTCAATAATAATTAAATCACCTTTATGATGGCATACCCCTTCCAAGTCCCTCTTTTAAACACAACTTAAGTTGTTTTTCCTAGGCCAAGGGGTCAACTGCAAATTATAACCTTAATGCCTTTAAACACCATAAAAATGCCTAAAGAATTTCAGACATGAATTGCAAATAATTGCTCCAACTGGAAATGATGTTCTGAAAGTTGACAAACTCCATACTGCTAAAAATAGATTTTACTAAAAATAGTAAACTCACAGAAATGCCAAAGAACCTCGAAACTGGAAACCCTAATTTTTCCTCACACATGCCTACAGGCTTCCGGAATAGGCTGATGAGTATCAGAACAGATTACTGATGAGAAGGGGACATTACACAGTGAGCAAGGAGGAATGTTTTTTCAAGCTCCAAACTTCTAGGGCATTGCTTTTTCAAACCAACCACTCAACTTTTCCCATTTCTGATCACATGGGTTTCTCCACTTTTTCATTCTCTTCAACATTGAGAAACTTTTCCCTCTTCTAGAAACTGCTTTTTGGCTGCTTTTTCAAGATGGATTTAACTTTTTTTATTTTTTAAGCATTTGGGTTTCTACGGAACATGATTTTCTACAAAACCCAGGTCTCAGCTTTTTTTGGAGAAATTGTTTTTTCAAGACAGATCAACATTCTATTTTCAGCAGCATTCTCCACTTAAAAATCAAGAAACAAATCAGCTTTTTGAAAGATGTGGACAAGATTTAAAGCAGTGGTCATCTAGAAGCTTTCTTCCAGCTTTCTTTCTATTCTTGTCTCAATTCTTATCCACTCTTTGAAGAAGAGAAAGAAAACAAATTGTAATAGTTGGCATTTCCTATTTTTTATGCTTTCATAGGTGGTTAGATTGTTATCTCGTTTTAGTTTTAGAAATAAAGCTTGCATGTTGGCAAGTCCTAGTTGTAAAAGCAAGGAGATTTTAGGGTTCCCTACTCCTCCGCTTGTGTATAAATAAGGGTAGTCTTGCCCATTATTTTCTTAACCGTATTTGTGATAACAAATTGTTGAGCCTATTTTTCCTACAAGTTGTTCGCTTTGTGTAAAAACAAGTTTGCAAGTATCTTTTAGCTGCAAGTTCTTGTTTAGTGCATGTTTTTTGTGTAATCTTTGTTCTTGAGATTTGAGAAATAAAGTTGTGCGCCTATTTTTCCCTGATATAATGTCTCGAATTTCTATTTATTGTGTTATGCTTATATAATCTCCATTTCAGCTTGCATTGAAAGTAAGTAGATGTATGTTGGAAGAAGAGTTTATCTAAGTATTTTGTCAGAGAATCAAAATTTGTCCATTTCTAATTCTCTTGCTTTGTGTTTACTTGAGAAATTAGAAACATCATTAAAGTAGGCTAGTCATAGTTAAAATTCCAAAACAGAAAATCTCATCTACAACGCTTGAGTTTTATAGCCTTGTGCTCTTAGTTGAACCAGAAAGATAGGAAAATTAGTTTTAATTTACTTTCTTGAACACCATCAGCAAAGAGGGAGCTTCCCCTCCTAATTCGAAGAGCAGTTTATCTGTGCATAGCTATCCATTTCTAATTCACATTCCAGAGGTATGAATTAAAATGTTGACAAATCCACAATCTGTGAAGAAATATCGGTGTTCACCCGATATCTATCTGCAACTTCTAAAAATTTGAAGCCCAACACCATAGTGATAAATACTACATTCCATCTGTTGTGTGTCCTAAAAATCTATGTAAATCTTTGGCTAGTAATTGCTCCTAGGAAGGCTAATTGTCATTGAGGATTGGTTAGACAAATTGGTGTATCAAATTCAATAATAATTTTTGAACCAGAGCTTTAATCAAGATTATGATGAACTTCATCCATAATTCTAGCTAAATTTATAGAAATTTTTGGACGGTTTTGCATCCCACTATGGTGAAGCACAAGCCAATAGTTAGAACATTTAATACAAAAGATATTGCACAATCTGATTAAGGATCTTCATCTTGTTATCTTACCTCGAGTTACATGTTTTAAATTTAATTTTTTTAGAACAGTTAAATTTAATTGAAAAGGTGAGCCAAATTGCCAATTGTTGCATTTGCACTTAGTCATCACATGGGAGAGTCATTGCAAATGTTTTTTGGATTGACATTTGGAAACTTGGCTTTAGGCAGAGTACTTCAAAGCATTGAAAAGATATAGAATTAAATGGCTTCTTGTAGCTTAAACATTATCAATATCCACTAATAATTCACAATAAATTTTGCTCACTTTTGATCAGAACTTATAAATATGTTGAAAATTCATCCATCGAATAGTGAAATATTTGTTTACATTAACTTTAATTTTCTTAGTATATTAGCATTATATTAACTTTTAAAATAATAATATTTTGTGGAGTATACTACAATTTTTATTCGCATACCAGTTTCTTGACAATTAAGAGTAATATTAAATACATATGTCAAAGAAGCAAATAAATGAATCTTACAAAAATTATAAATGTCTTTTCAGTCTTAAAAGCCACTTTTTTGTATTGAATAAAGACAAAAGGATTTACAAGAATAGAGATACGAACCTATGGAAAGATTTAAGTATTTGAAGTACATAGCGTACCTATCCAAAAAGGCACTAACTGTGATAAAAAAAACTAGCTATAAAATACATATTAGAAGATTTGTACAACAAAATATAGACATAATTCATTACAAAAAATTTATTACCATTAGCAAAGGAGATTGGCACTGAAGGATCATGATGGTCCATGGAGGCCCTAAATCAAGTGTTTGAGCGGGACGTGAATTGAATTGAACAAAGTAAGAGAAGAGAAGAAAAGGACATCATCCAAATCCTTCCTCCAAAACTCCAGACTCAGTAGTGATTCATTTGTCGTATCACAAACTAGACCATACCTCATAAAAAATAGGAAAAGAGTTTGCACTGTAGAAGAAGCTAGTTCAACTTTGTGAAACGTTCCACCAACAGGGGCTAACCCAAATTCAAAATTATAATGCTCAAGTGTTGACTCCAGTGAATAAAGAGAGTAAATGAAAGGATGAAAATAACATATTGCCAACATATTCACCAACTCTTTATCCAACAAAATATCCATGCAATTGGATAATAAAGCAAAAGCTACCTCAGAAAATAGAGCATGGGAGTTCTTTTGAAGTCATTCCCTACCCAGAATTGTTCTTATAGCCTCCTCAACAGGCAATCAAGGAATAGTGAAAACCATAGCTAACTTTTGTCTATCATATGCATTGTTGCTTCTTTTCTCTTGAAAAAAATTTGGGTAGCATGACACACCATGATGAATCCATAATATCATAGTGAAATTATGAATACATAAGAGAGAAAGTAAATATGTTATAAATGATATGAATAACATCAAGTTGCTGAATTATATATAGAATGAAGACATCAATACTCAACACTTGAGCATTTAATTCACCACAAGACACACATGTTAATGTGACAATATTATTTCACAAAAAATGAATCATGACTTTAAGTGATTTAATAATTAATAATGCACCTAATAAAAAGATCAACCATTAATATTTGCAAATCTAACAGCTCTAGGATTATTCCAAAGGTTTGAATTTGCCAGTCTAGCACTTCAGACATTTCCTTCTGAAATGCAACTATAGTCATTCATCAAACATTCATCGAACAGTTAAATTGCACAATAATATAACTCGGAGTTACTGTTAGTGCAATTTTAATCTTTTGAGTATATTAATGTTATATAACTTATTAAATATATTAACTCATAGTTACTAGTTGTTAAGTTGCACTGGAATTTGGATTTAGACATAGCAATTCACTCAATGGCTCACTTCTGATCAAAACTTATAATATGCTGACACTTGTCTCCATTCTAGAGACTTTATGTAGGAATTTGGATGTGTGGAAAATTTGTCCCGAAATAGAAAAATATACAATGTTTGATATTTTTCATCACCCACCCTATGATTTTTATTGCAATATCAGTTGAATTTACCAATGAAAATATTTTATTGCTTTGAGTACAAGTTTTATTTGCCAAAAAAAATATTTTTTTAGCTTGAAAATAGGTTTAATTTGCCAATAGAAAAAAAATTGGTTTGAAAATAGGTTTTATTCACTAATAAAAATATTTCATTGGCTTGAAAATAGGCTTTAATCACCGATGAAAATATTTTATTGGTTTCAAAAAAATTATAATTTTCCAAGATTTTCTACAATCTTCTAGTGATTATAAAAGATTGGCCAATTAAATTTATTATTTTTTCCAAAAAAAAAAAAATCCAATTAAATTAATATGTTTTGGGGAATTATACAAGATTTGTTGGGTTTTTATACCTTTTCCTAGGGCGATTTATTAAAGTTATCCTTGCTAGAAAGTAAGAAATACTTTTCCTTCCTAGATGGAATTAGTGGATACAACAAAATAAAGATAACTCCAAAAGACCAGGATAAAACTACATTTACTTTTCCCTGGGGTACATGTGTTTATCTAGTCTTACCATTTGGATTGTGCAATGCACCTACAACATTTCAGAGGGAATACTTGAGTATATTTTCAAACTTTATGCATGACTCATGGATATTTATATGGACGACTTCATCATTTATGAAGAAGCCTTAAAAAAAATGGAGAAATTTCTTCAAAGATGTCAGGATCATAACCTCTCTTTAAGTCATGAAAAATATTTCATGATGATGACTGAAGGAGTGGTTTTGGAGCATGTTGTGTCTAGTAGGGGAATTTAAGTAGATCTAAAAAAAATAGAGGTAATTTCGACTCTTCCTATTCTCCAAAATAAAAAAGATGTCAAGATTTTCCTTAGCCATGCAGGATATTACAGGTGGTTTATCAAATACTTCAGTAAAATAGCAACTCCTTTTTTGTTCTTTTATCTAAAGACGTTGAATTTAACCAGACCACTACCTATCAAGAAGCTTTTGAAGCCCTCAAAATATTTCTCACAATGATACTTATTCTAAGAGGCACTAATAGGACAATTCATTTCCATATACATACTGATGCTTTTGATTTTACCATAGGTGTTATTCTAGGATAGAAAGAAGTAAATTTGGAGTATACAATTTACTATATCAATAAGAATATTCAAGTTGTTGAGCTTGACTACACTATTATTGAGAAGGAAATTTTGGTACTAGTATATGCCATCAACAAATTTAGGCACTATATCATTGGATATTTTTTCTTTGTTCATACAAACCACTCATCAATAAGATACTTGATGAACAAACCAATAGTTGAGAGAGGAATTGCTAGATGGTTATTGTTACTACATTAATTTGATATAATCATTGTGGATAAATGATGCAAGACAAGAGGAAACACAATAGGTTTGTTCAAAAAATTCATAACTTGGTTCTTGACTGACTTCCCAACTACTCACAAAACCCCTTGAATGGGATAAGCCTCCAACTTGTACTTTAGTTTTCAGACCTCTACATGAACTGTTTTAGGCATCTAACAAGATTAAGATCCTCATACATACACAACTTAACTACTCACACATAAGAGGACTTCTCAAAACAGATTGTCCTAACCGGCCTAAATAGGCTTCCAAATATCATTTAATTTGGCATACAAAAAATAAGGATTCCCTTGGACTCTCAATTTGGATCAAAGGCATACAAAACTCATCAATAGAACACTCTTCAAATGGTTTTATGGTCTTTCAAGATGGAGGTTCACAAACTTTGCAATATACTGTCTTAAATAGGATTGTCCCCCAAACTATCAACAACAGGATAGTTAATAAAACAAAGGCTTCAAACTTATAAATTCTTCAGAACCTGAAAAGAGAGGGTTCTAAATACACCTAAACACCTTTCTAAACAACCACTTCCCAAGAAGAACTCTTCCCACAAATCAAAACTCTTTAAAACCTCTCTGTTTTTTGGTTTTACTAGTCTTTTACAACAATAACAGTCCAAGGCTTAATGAATCTACTATCTCCCAACATAAAATTACTGATCCAAGGCTTCAATAATTCTTTATTTTACTTGTGTAAACTCAGAAGTTTATTAGATGTCCACTTCCATAAGCATTTTCATAAACCCTAAGCTAAATCCACATACTACACACTGATTTTCTAACTGTACCTAGATTTGCGGTCTTAAACTTTCATTTTCCTCATACCAAACTTAATCATTTGATCCAAAACTCCAAGAACATGAAAAAATATTCTACCAAGTATATCTCCACCAAATATGAGAAAAATTCAATGAATAGAATGAGAGAAATGCAATATTTACAAGCCATTGTTTACCCTAATCAGGGTTTTACCTACCTTGAGTAAAATGGCTCCCAAATGCTCATAACACAACCAAAATCAATGAAACCAATTTTGAACAAAATTAGACACACACCTCCATCAATCCAAATGACTTCCCATCCAATAAATGACTGTAGGAAACCATACAAAAGCTTGAAATGAAGAATTTTCATAGAAAATGAAGGTTTTATTGCTCTTTCATGACAAAGATTTTCAATTACATCTCTCTCCCCTTTCCTCGAAGTCTAAGAGGCATATTTAAGCTTTAAAAATCATAACTAACCAAAACCAATCAATTCAAACCAAAATTTCAACTACTTGACTCTTAAACTTCCATTGTTGCATTTTTACAATTTTGTTAATTTGTCAATTTTTGCAACTTTTGACTCTTTTACACAAATGACTTACAAATGACCCAATTACATGAAGAATGGTCTCATTAGACCTTATTAAATGAAAATAGACCATATTCAAATAAAAATGACCCTAACACCTAGACTTGACCTATTGACCTCCTAAAGTAAACTTCATATTCTTGGTGCTCCTGCACCAATAAACCAAGGAAATAAAATGTCGTGGCATACTTCCTTTACAAGCTGCACATCAAATCAATAGAAGAAGTGGTAGATGATTCCTTTCTAAATGAAATTTTTTTTTCCCTCTCTATGTAAACACCTTGGTATGCAGACATAGCTAATTACTTGGTTGCAAGAAGAAAACTCCCACATATCTCACCTAAAGAAAGGTGTCATTTGGTAGAGCATAGCTTCACTTATTCCTAGGTTTTTTATTATCTCTTTTACACATGCTCAAATAGCATAATGATAAGATTAATAAGGGAGGAAAAATTATATGATATCCTTAAGGATTTTCATGATGAGCCTTGGAGATCACTTTGCAACCAAGAGAATAGCTCTAACGATCTTAACCACTAGCTACTACTAGCCTACACTTCACAAGTATGTAGTGAAATATACCATGAGATGTGGCATATGTCAAAGGATGATGAAATTCCTCTCCAACCATAATTGGTCATTGCACCCTTTGACAAATGGGGATTGGTTTTTATTGGTCAAATAGCTCCAAAATCTTACAAGGAATACATTTTATTCTGCATAGGCTATCTCATAAAGTGGTTGGAGGTTAAATCATTACAGTTTTCCGAAGATGGCAATATTTCCAAATTCCTTTATGACGAAATATTCACTAGGTACAGTGTGCCTAGAGAGGTAGTCACAGGCCAAAAACCCTCATTTACTTTTGATTTGATTACAAAGTTAGTAAAGGAATATGAAATTAGACACAAGAAGTCAACCCCCTACCATCCACAAGCCAACAGGAAAGTAGAAATCACAAATAAGGAGATAGAAACCATTTTGACAAAGACAATTCAACTACATTGAAAAAACTAGGCAACAAGATTACCTAAAGGTTTTTGAGAAGATAGGACATCATGGAAGACCACAATAGGGTTCACACCATATGAATTTTTGTATGGGAAAAAGGTTTTCTTGCCAATTGAATTTGAGTATAAAACACTATGAATAACAATTCATCTTGGAATAGACCTATTGGAAGCTCTGAAGGAAAGATTCCATAACCTCAACACTCTAGATGAAATAAGGATGGAAGTAGTCCATTATATTGATATTGTGCAACAAAAAAGGATTAGATGGCATGATAGGTTTTAAAATAAAATAATTCAATGAAGGAAATTAGGCTCTACTTTATGACTCATGCTATAAGGACCACAAAAGGAAAACTACAAACACAATAGCTTGTTCCTTATGAAATTAAGCATGTTTTTCTAAATGGAGCATTTCAACTAACTACCATAGATTTTGTTTGATTCTCCTTGATGGTAAATGGACACAGATTAAAGCTTTATAAAAATTCATTACATAAGGTAGAGTTCTTATATTATTTGCAACAAAAATTTACACCATATAAAAATCCATCATTATATATAAACCATGCAAACAAAGTAAAAACATCAAGTGATACATCCATAGATGAGCCAACCAACCCATCCATTGATGAGTAACAAGTATACTCTCTCTACATAAAATCTCACATGCACTATGTACCATCTACAAAAAAAAAATCAGATGCACACAAGTTCATGGGACCTATAGTAACAACCCTGAGGCATTTCAAAAAGGGACATGTTCTACTTCTATTTCACTAACGCTACACATGCAACCACTACCACTTGCTATTACATATCACCTCTATCATACCGACATGCAACAACTCCACTCCACTACTTATTCCATGTAGCATCGCATCCCATCATTAATAATTCTATACTCACCACAACTTTCCTTTCCAATATTCAAACATTTTTGGGCACATTCCATCAATTTAGTTAACTATTAATATGACACATCTTCCTAAAATACTTCCATTTAATTGTCATTTCAAATTCCACACCAACTAGCTACATGGCAATGCTTAGTTCACCTCACACGTGCCACATTTCCATCACAATGCACTTTTAGGTACTTTTCTTGTTATTAACTATGATTAACATTCAATCCTACTAATTTTATTGAGACTTCATGATCATGCATATATTAAATTTATATCATGTAAAATATCTTCAATGCTTTGCAATTCATATTCTCCATCCTTTTTGTAACTTGCTATTTTAGGAAAAATAACAAACTTAAGTTTGGGGGGAGAAAATTGTTTAATTGTCATTTCTAAAATCTCATGTGTTCAAAACTTCAGCAAAGCTACATACGAGCCTTAATTTACTTTGTAAGCTACAAGAATTTGTACAGACAAAGGTGATAACATTCAAAAAGAAGTAAATATACTAAGATCTAGCAATGGTAGGTGATTTCTCTGGTGTACATTGGTCTTGGAACATCTCTTGAAATTATTTCCATTGAACTCTTGATGTATTAGGTGGAGGTGGTGGGGAATATATAAAAGTAGCAACCACCTTTTGTGAGGATGTTTGAATTGAATTGGGTTGACTTTTTTCTAGCCCCATTTTAGGATTAATGAGATATACCTCCTTGATAAGGTGGGGAAGTATTTTAGCACCTTTTTGAGCCAATATGTGAAGGTAGTGATCAAAAAATTTCTCAAATAGAAGTTCCAAAAATCTCATTTCCTTGGCATCTTGCTCAAATTCTTGAAGATCTTTGGATGAAGGGTCTTGACCAATCTCATTATAAGGGACCCTTAAAGGATCATCATAAAAGAAGGGTGGATATGAAGATGTTCCTTGCTCTTGTTGACCCTTTCTTGTTGGAATGTCTAACTCTTCTTGATGGGATTCAATTTTCCCTTATATTGAGATATTGTAATTGGCATATGTAATAGAAGACCTTAGATCAAATAATATTTGCTTTCAACAATTTAATGCTTGTTTCTCAAAACTAATATAGACCAAAGTTAGGTTAGATCTCCCAATAATGATAATGATATCAATAGATTCTCACTTGAACTGGACTTGTGAGTCCAAGAAAGATGATAAAAATTGATATTGATAAAGTCCACTTGAACTAGACTTATGAGTCCAAGCAAGCTTGAAGTGGAGGTCTCCAACTCAAGAGTAGTTTTGAAGCTCTCAAGCTAGTATATCCACAAATGATATGATATGATAAAGATAAAATATAAGAGATCCTATTTGAACTTTGATAAATTTTGACAATGATAAGAAAAGATTCCAAAAAGTTGTCCACTCCTCAATTAGTATCAAGGACAATAAGACAATTTTAATAAAAGACATGTTTAAGCTCTACTTATTTGATAGTTTGATACTTATGATAATTTGATATTTTACCTTTTATTTTTTCTTGGTTTTGTAATTTTTTGATTTAAAATTATTTTTGAATTTTTACAGTTTGTTTAAAGATTAAAAATACACAAAGATATAAGACAGAGACAATTTCCTAGGCTCAATTTTGAATTGATATCTCACCTTTGGTTTCAAGTGTACATATCATGATCTAAACAATCAAACATGCAAGACACAATAACAAGCCCATGGGTATGGTCAATAAGTCTTGACGAGGCTTTACAAGCTCAACTAAGGGTATCTTCTAGATATACCACAAGGGTGCATGAGGCCTAATCCATAGATGAAAGGGAGTAATTCCAAAAATTTGGGAGGAGAGGTTAACCTACTCTCCACCTTTACTTCTCTAAGGTATAAAATTTCTTAGAGGCTTATCTTAGATTGATAAGATTCCACTTTCAAGAGGCATGTCTTTTGATTCACCCTCCATTATTTATACTCTATCAAAACATGAGAGTTGAGGTTGTCCCCTAGAGTGATCACTTCCCTAGGAAGACCCCCTAAAAATAAAAGTAAAATCACTTTTTTTATCATCAAGATCACCACTAGGTGCAAGACGATAGCATACGTAAGTATATCTTGGAGATTAAAAAATAAATTTATTTTAGAACCCAAATCCAAATGTGGGAGATTAATTTTAACCCAATTTTCAATGTGAGGAAGACACACCAAACAAGATTGATTGAAGCAATGATACCAAAAATGATAAAGAAACAATTATTACTCTAAAATTTTAAGATAGAAATGGTGATTACAATGAAGGTAGCTGGAGTCAAATGCTAAATTTGAGAAGATTATTTGATTCAATGAGAAGAGATCCAAACTAGTTTTTGCAACCCTTTGAATTTTTAATCTTTGTACACAAATACCAATAAACAAGCCTAGAAAATAAAAGAAAGATCACTTATTTTTAATCCTCAATATCATTCTAAGGTGCAAGAAAATAGCATACATAAGTAGATCCTTGGGATTAAAAGAAAATTGTTCATTTTAGATCCCAAATCAAAATGTGAATGGTAAATTTTAAGCCCCAATTTCAAATGTGTGAAAACATACAAAACAAAATAGTTTAAGGAAAATAATGATAGCACCAATGGATTCCTTATGATTTTAGAAATGATAATATAACTCTTGCACAAATTAGCAAATAATTTTATAATGTAGCAAATATATGTTTTAAAAAATATATGCTCATCACAAGGTTTCAATTTCAAAAAAAATATCACCTAATCAAACTAGATCCAATTATTTTGCAATATTTTTAATCCCAAAATTAAAAATATAAAGAATAAACCCCTAATAAAATTTTCAAAGCTTTCCAAAAATGTAAAAGTATTTAAAAAAATCCTTAATGTGTGCCTTAAAAATACATTTATGAAAAAATCCTAATTGACAAAGATTTGGTTTTATCACAATTTTGACCTCAAAAATTAAAATAAAAAGAATAGATCCATGTTCAATTTTTGAGAGATTTCCAAAACAAATGTTGATTTACAACCTTAAAACCATATTTATGAAAAATTCTAATGTAGACACCTAAATTTGGACACTTAATTGATCCAAATTTATCCCCTTTCATCTAAAGATCCTTTTATATGCATTAATTAGGTAATATCACTATTATCTAATTAATACCCTTAATTTTGCCAAATCCCTAAGGTATTTAGTTAATAATTAAATACCTTATCTCTTTAATCATTCTTTCATCAAATGAATTAAATAAATATTACAGTTATTTAATTCCTCACATGTCATATCTTTTTCTTAATCTTAATCAACTTCTTAATCTCTTCATTAGGGATGTGCACATGTCTAATCCTTGATTAGGATGTGTCACATCCTCCAACTTTTGCAAGCTTGTTGGCTTCTAATCCTCTTTACCCTCTAATTAGCTTCTAACTACTTATTAGTTAAGTCTAATTAGTACCTTGGTCAACTCTTCCCATACCCCAAGGAATTTTTAATTCATTTTTATTCATCCAAGGCTCCTCTCTTCCCCATATGAATTTTTAATTCACTTTTATTCCTCCTAGAATGCCCTTTTCCCATGCATCTTCTAGAATCTTTGACTTGTCACATCAAGTCACATGTGGACAAGTGCTTCCCTTTTTAGAACCTTGTCTTGTCCATGAGATTCTTCCAAGCATGTGAATTTTTAATTCACATTTATTTTCCCAACTACTTTCCCTTTTCCCATGGAGATTTTTGAGGAATTTTAAAATTCCTCAAAAGTCACTTTCATTCCCACTTGGAGACAAGAAATTCTTTTTTGGAAAAACTTTCTCATCCCCCAAGGTACTTGCAAGGTACTTGTCCTTCCTCCACATAATGTACTCTTCTTCCACCTCACCTACACATCATCACATTTTTAGCCACTTCACATTCCATATGTCAAGATGTGAGGGCTTGTGAGTCCTCAGCTCACCATAGCTCTTCATCTTGGCCTTGTTGGATAAATCTCAACCATTGAATTCTCTAGAGAATTCAAATTCCTCTATAAATACCCCCTCTTTTCTCTCATTTAGGGAGTTCATAATTTTGCTACCAAAACTCTTACAAATTTTACATTTGAGCCATACTTAGCCAAAAAAACTTGCATTTCTTGCATTCACCATAACATCCCCATCCACTTCTCATGCATATTGCATCACATTTGTGCATCTTTTGCTATCAAGAGGAGCATACATTACGCCAACAATCAAAGGGCCAACCAAAGGACAACTTAACAAGGTATAATATTTCCATCTATTTTGTTAAGTTCAACGTTTTTCCCAATCTTGACGTGTTAGGTGTTAGTTGATTTTTCGCATGTTTAGTGTTGCTGCTAGTTTCGAGGACCATATTTTCACCTGATCACATTTCTGGCAAGCCCAGTGGGATCCATAGACGGGTCTTGTTCTTTCATGTTTTCTATTTTTTAATTATTTGTAGGTGTAAGTTGCAAAGGGGCAGACCCGACCTAGCAAAGAGGCAAACCTGCCCATCCAGGGTTGGACTTGACCTTCAGGGGCGGACTTGACCTCTTCCAGGGCCGGACCTGACCTGCAGGGGTGGACCCAACCTTGCCCACGGGCGGAACTGCCCTCCACAGAGTCTAGAAATGAAAGATTTGAAGTTTTTTTCTTAGAAGGGCAAACTTGACCTCCAGAGGTAGACCTGACATTTTCTAGAGGTGGACCTGACCTTTTCCAGGAGCGGACTTGACCTAGTAGAAGGGTGGACCTAACCAAAACATATTTTTTCCATAAGGTGAAAATTGAAATTTGAACACTGTTTTTAGTAGTTTTGGATATTTCTGACCCCCTAATATTTTTTGTTTGTGTCTATGCGAGGATCTGACTATCATTTGGGGAAAAATGAAAAAACAAAAAGTTCTAACAAGTTTCTTGTAGGGATATCTTTTCAAAACACTTATTAGCTATTTGTTGTTGTTTCTTATTAATCTAGGCACATAGATTGACTAGGGGGTGTCAATAGACTTTATGTGTCATGTTTTGGTAGGATATTGACGTATCCAATCCCCTTGCACCATTTGGCGATCTTGGGTAATGAGAAATCGTAGCTTACGAAGTCCTTTTGTGTCACCCATTTTTTTCTTTTTCTTAGGGGACCTACTTGGGGATTTCATCACCCTAAGGGACAATCCCAACCATGCATATTGAAGGGGTATATAAAGGGGGGAGAGCCAAATTTGTACCCCAATCCAACCACTTCATAATGAGAAAAGTTTCAGGATGACGTGAAGAGTTGGTCTGAACCTTTAGTATCTCGCTAAGGTTCCTGACTCACGCTTGTGACGAGTTGGTGTTCATGGTTTGGGCCTCATGTATCGGGTGTATATCGAGGACTCTTTAGAAACCATGTCTATCCTAGAATAAAAGAATTTTTTGGCCATACACATTCTACTAATCTTAGGACTGTGCTTCTTGTTGTGTAAAACCAGTAATTCTCTATTCAGTCGAATCAGCCTTATCCTCTAATTATTGTCTGTTTTGTTTTAGGTCCTTTGCCTTAGTCATTTTTTTGAAAACCAAGTTTAGACCCATCCAAATGCAAACCTTCCCATCTAGGGGGGACCTAATCTTAAGGGGAAAACTTGACCTCTTTTAGGGGTGGACTTGACCTCTTTTAGGGGTGGACCTGCCCAAATCTAGAGCCATACTTTCCCTCTAGAACCATACTTTCCCTCCAAAGCCATACTTTCCCTCTAGAGCCATACTTTCCCTCCATAGCCATATTTTCCAACTAGAGCCATACTTGCCCTCCGGAGCCATACTTTCCCTTCGGAGCCATATTTTCCCTCCAGAGCCATACTTGCCCTTTTGAGCCATACTTTCCCTCCAGAGCCATACTTGCCCTCTAAAGCCATACTTTCCTTCCAGAGCCATACCCGCCCTCCAGGGGCGGACCTGACATGTTACAAGGGCGGACCCACCCTTCAAACAACCTTTTTTCATCCTCTATTTGGTCCTTTCGAGAGTCGTTCATCCATTCTAATCACTTGTCTCCCCATTCTGAACCTTCATCTCTCTATTTCGAGAGTTTTTCTTCCATTCCAATCATTTGTTTACTCATTTTGAGTAAACATTCACTCGTTTTGAGCCTTTGTCTCTCCATTTTGAGAGCTATTCTTCCATTCCAATCATTCATTTACTCATTTCGAGTAAATGTTCACTTGTTCTGAGCCTTCGTCTCTTCATTTTGAGAGTCGTTCTTCCATTCCAATCATCTATTCACTCATTCTGAGCCTTTGTCTCTCTGTTCCAAGAGTCATTCTTCCATTCCAATCATTCGTTCACTCGTTCTGAGTAAATGTTCACCTGTTCTGAGCCTTCATCTCGTCATTCTAAGAGTCATTCTTCCATTCCAATCATTTGTTCACTCAGTCCAAGTATCCTCCATCCTCCCATCTTTCAAAAGTTATTATCTGAATTGTCCTAGGTGTCTGAATTTGATCATCATCATCAACATTTGCTTAGGATTGTCATCCATCCTAAGTTAATCATCATCATCGGCCCAATCAATTCACTTTCAATATCAAGGTGGATTTGGTGCCATAATCATCCATTTATCCTTTAATCTGATCAATCAGTATCCTGTCACATTGGGTAATCTTTGAACGGGGTTTTCCAATCCCTTTCATCATCATCATTCGATCTTATCAATCATCGATCGATCTTATCCAATCCAATCCAATCACATCCCTATCCAATCACTTTCGACCCAATCAATCTACTTCCATCTCGAAGTAAATTTGGTGTCATAGTCATCCTTTGATAATCAAATTCGATCATTGAAATCAATCTCATCACATCATCTAATCATCCTAATTTGAGCTTTAATCCAATCTCGATCTAATCTTGACCTAAATTTGGACTTGACCTTTAGTCTGTTTCCATTTGAAATCTTTGATCCATCCTCTTTATCCTTTCATCATCATGAATCCTTATCCTCCATCAATAGTAGTCAAGGGAAACCCTAATTACGTCAACGACGATAACGAAAGTCTTATCGATCAAGAGGTATATGACATAGATCCCCTTGACACTATCATCGCTAGTAAACTTTCTCCACCCGCTTTCCAAAATCCAATCACCTCTTCGAGTTATCCCATTACATCTTCATCCATGCCTAATCATGCTCCTTATGCTACCTTTGACAAGGGATATCCAATATCTTCCCTGTCTACATATTCGTCATGTCCTTTATCTACATCCTCTTATCCTACATCCCAATACTCTTATCATAATCCCTCATCCATGTTACACTATCCTAATCCTACATCCACACCTTTTTATCTTAATCCTACACCTCCATCAACTTACCCTAATCCAACATCCACATCTTCTTATCCTAATATGTCATCCACGTCTCCTTATCTCAATCCACCATCTCAATCTTCCCATCCTAATCCGCCATCCCAATATCCTTACTACAATCCTAACTCACCATTCCAATATCCTAATCCTCCATCTACTCCTAGTCTTCCATCTAATATCATTCCTTAATCTAATCCTAATCCACCAATCCATAGCCCTAATCCCCTACCAATCCCTAATCCTTCATCCACTCCTACCTCGCCATCTAAGCCTCGAGCATGCAAATTTCTCACTCAAGAAGTTCTCCGACTCATGACAAAGAAGACATTCCCCACTCCATATCTTTAATTCGTGGAACCATGTCATCCCAATCCATCATCCATGGTCACTAATGATGAGACCCCTCTCCAGCCCACACCTATCGTTGATGCTACCATCCCTAGCACCACTCAAACTATTGAAATCATCAAACCCACCGAATCCATTGAGCCCCCATCTCCTACTCTAAGATTGGTTGAGCCCATCAAAAATAACCAAATCCAATCCACTCCTACACCTAGATCCCCCCAACCCATCCCAGATCTGCAAACCCAATCCACTCCACCCACCACTAGTATTATCAAAATCCATTCCCATGAACTTCATGAATCCTCCATCCTTCCATCTCCCCAACTTGAAGAGTCCCTTCAAGACTCCATTATCATACCACCCACACAAGATGAGTCATGTCAAGAGCCTGATCCAAAGCATGCTAGCATATCCCCTTTTTCACATCAAGATCCTATCAACCCATCTAGCCCATCTCAAGATCATAGTCTCCCATCTGTTCCATCCCATGATCCCCTTCTCTCTCATAAGTCTTTATCTCCATCTCCATCACATGATCCCTTATCACCCACTACCACAAATCTAGATCCTATCATGTCACCTAATCCCTCTCTTGATCCCTTATCACTCCCTTGTCCCGATCAAGATGTTACTATCCCTTCATCAACATCTGATGATCCTCCACCATCACCTAACCATACTATCCCCACACCACTTTTATATCCCCTTGGTACTCTCACATTCTTTCATGGTGGTCTACTAGCAGAAGAAAAACAAAGCATATATATACTACCCATCATCCTCTGCCTAATAATGAACTCGCATCATTCCTCCAGAATAATAAAAATCATGTCATGGATCAAATGCTTAAGAACATGAACTATCAAGGAAAAGGTTTAGGCCTTCATGAGCAAGGTATTTTAGATCCCATCCAAGTCCAAGAGCATGATTACACATGTGGTCTTGGTTATACTTCTCAAGACTCAGAATCCAAAAATATTGGTACAACCTCTATACATCCTCAACAAGCCTCTTCTAAAAGAAATATAGGCTCTTCCCATTGATCTGCCAGATCATTTGTTGTCATCCCTCCTCCTCCAGCGTATCACCTCAAAACAACTGTCCATATTCCTCCTTCATCTGCTCCATCCATTTTAGGTCCTTACATCCCTCCATCCACCATCTCCCATCTTCCATCTACCCCGTCCATGTCTTCTCCAGGTCCTACATCTATTTTGGGCCCTTATATCCCAAAATCACCCCCTCCATCTTGTCTTATTCATCATTTCATCCATTCATCACCTATCCATATCACCCATCATAAACATCCCACTCTCATATAGTCAAGATCAACAAAGGCACATACCCGCACATCCTCCATCCACGTATAATCCTCAAAATCCTACCTCCATCATTCCACACCATCCTTCTCCTTACACCCATCCCATTGTTATTCAAAGCACTTTGGATTCCAAAGTAAAAATGCATTTATCTGAACATCCACATGAATCAAAAGCTCCTCATGCCCCCTCTAAAATGCATGGTGATGAAAAGAAAAATCAAATAAAAAATCCAAATCAAATCCATAGGCCACAAAGGCCCACCAAAGCAAAGATCAAAACCATGTGGATCCCAAAGAAAAAATATGTCATGCCTTCAAATGAAAAATTTGTAACCACATCCAAAGTTGCTAATCCAAAATCTAATCATACACCCCTCCATCTCCTAAATTTGTTTTGGGTCCTTATGTCCCAAAATTCACCATCCCATCTCCTCCATTATCCTCACATTCTCCATCCATTAATACTCCTATCATTTCATGCCCATCATCGTATTTGCCAATGTTGGTCCTGAACTCACCACCCCATCACACACCTACCCCATCATTCTATCCATACCCTTTCCAACATCCCATCCATTATCCCACATATCTCCCCCATCAAATCCCTCTAATTCATCCTCTTGCATAATCCATTTATCCTAATAAGGTTGTACCAATATCCAACAGTCACTTCGAACATGGGATCTTAACACCTTGTATGGAACTTGATGCTTGAGTCCTTCATCCATCTCCTTATTTCATGTCTTCTAAATCTGCTTATCCGCCTCCCTATCCTTATCCATCTCCTTTCGCATGCTATCCAAAAAGTAAAAAAAAAAATTCAAAAAAGTCAAAAAATCCAAAAAAGTCAAAAAAGTCAAAAAATCTAAAAAGTCAAAAAAAAAAAAATAATTTGTCCAATGGTGAAAACTTGGAAAACAAGCACCTTGGATAAATACCATGATGAAAACTTAGCACACAACATTTTGCGTAATCCCCCATATGTCATTTCCCACACTTGGGGGCAACTTCCTAATGTGCATTCACTCCATCCGCTATACTTCCTGCTATGCCTTCAACTATGCACCCATCTTCCTGTTATACATCTTCTTCATTTCTGCATCCTACCATCAGATCTCATTTATCCCAATTCCTCCATCCTCCTTGTGATCTTGATATAGATAGGGGAAAACGTACAAACATGCCTTGGACACCTCTTGGCATACATTCCTCTCATCGCCTCATCCTTATTTGCATTTTTCTACCTTCCTTATCCACCCGTCATGCTACCATTAATCTCCCTTCCTTATCCATGCATCCTATCCATATCCATCTCACCCCTTTATTAGCCTATCCTTCTACCTCCCATCCCTCATGCCTCATTATACATGACATATTTAGAGTGGGGGCATCTATCTTCCTTTGTGACATAGTCCTTGGAGACATCCTTCATCTAGCAAACAATCCCTTCCATCTCCTCATCCTTATCCCTCTATCCATCCATCATAGAAATCAATTCCATCACCCAAATTATTATCTATCCATCCAACTCCTTATCCCTCTATCCAATCCATCCAAACAATCCTTTTCCTCCCCCCATCCTTATCTATTTATCCATTTACCTCTATCATCATCCCATCTCATAATCCCTTGTCATTGGTATCTAGCTATAGACTCCTCCCCACAGAATCCAATTCCATCTATCTTATCATCATCACTTCTGCTTCTTTTGCACATTTTTTCAATCTCCTCTCCTTTCTCATCATTCATCTATCCATCATGCCATCCTCCCAATTCATCTTTTGATGATTTGGATAACTATCCCATCCTTGAGCTTCATGTAGTCACCATCATCCTATCCAATCCAATAGGTCTATCATGTCTCATCGTATCGATCCCAATTTTTTATCTGCTTATCATGGTTATTGCATCATCCTTTATCCATCGTTTGTCTTTGGCCTTTTGTCGAACTACATTGCCCTTGCGCTTTCATGTAGGTAAGGTCGATCATTTGATTCGCCCCCGGGGCTCCTTTATCGTCTATCATTGATCTTTCTGATTTTTCCATCTGGTATTTGTCATCCATCATCGAGGTCTCCATCATCCTCTTCCCGCTTTTATCCATGGTCAGTCGTTAGTCTTTTATCGAACTACGAGGGCTCTGCGCTTTCATGTAGGCAAGTCTAATCTTTGATCGGCCCCCAAGCCCCTAGGTCTTTAGGGTGTGTCAGTCTTGTGTCTAGTCTCTCTTGTGTCATGTCGTCGATCTATGCCCTTATCTAGTTGGTTCTTAACAAACAAGATCCACTTGTATTAGCAGATCCAATCAGTTTTGGATATCCTGCGTCATATCAATCTTTTAGTTTAGTATCCATCTTCAGTCTCAATAGGATGAATCCTTCCTAACAGATCTCATCAATCCCATCCATCCCCTTGATCCTATGGCAAATGACATTTTGAAATTGCTTGTGATCTTTTGATACTTTTGGATTTTGTTTATCACTTGAGCTCCCTGTCATCACTTGTCAAGGTCACCATGATCTATCATATTATGGTGTGTTTTGATCAGTTAACATAGGGGCATATCTTGATCTTTTTCTTTTTGTTGTTGTCTTCTCGGTTGTTCAGCGTAGTACCCACTAAGACTCCTGCGGTCTTGTGTTATGCTGGGGCATCCTCTTGTGCTTGTGTTTATTCCAATGTCTGGCCTGACCAAGGTCTTCGTGATTTTGGGGTGTTGGAATAGCCTTCTTGTCTGTTGTGTTTGTTTTATGTATTAGACACTAATTCACCTTGGTTCTTCGTAACCTAGCACTTTGTGTCTTATGCTATAGCAAAAATCAGTGCTCTAAAGATGGAAAATTGCATTAGGATTGCATTTCATTTTTCATTCCATCATCTTACATGTGTCCCCCATCCTCTCATCTATCACTCTCCCTCCCATATCCATCCAATCTCTTATCATCATTTCTTCCATCTTCTTAGAATAATATAGATTGGTTATTCTAATCATCTTGTCCCCCATCATTTTTATTCCTTTCATCTCTCTCCCATCCCAATTCTATCCTCATCAACTCATATCTCGCACAAATCATCTAATCACATCCTTGGTCTTATTCCCAACCTTGCTACAAGTCTTAATCCAATCATCATCATCATCATCATCATCATTGGGATGTATTCTCCCTATCCTCGTGTTGGTTCGGGATATATCATTCCCTCATTAACAACACCCCATCTATCATCAACCCATTTCGGCTTGTAGCTTGACTGGGGCAACATCACCTTTGTCCTTAAATCCATTTGTGCTTCCCAATCTGCCATTGCTTTTATCCTTTTTTATCCATCACTTTGCATCCTCTTTCTCATATACCCCTTGCATCCTCTCATCCATTTCAAGAGCACATACGTGTTCTCTTGAACTTGCATGTCCTCTCAAGGGGGGATCCTCAATCCCTAATCTTCATCTTCACCCCCATCATTTTTTCCTTCCTAGTCACTCATTTAAATGACTGGGGCATCTTTTTCAATCTAACCATCTTCTTAAGGGTTCTATGTTTTAATATTCTTTGAAATGATGCTACTTCGTAACACCATCTCAAAGAGGGGAAAAATGTAGACACCTAAATTTAGACACTTATTTTATCCAAATTTATCCCCTTTCATCTAAACATCCTTTTATTTGTGTTAATTAGGTAATATCACTATTATCTAATTAATACCCTTAATTCTGCCAAATCCTTAAAGTATTTAGTTAATAATTAAATACCTTATCTCTTTAATCCTTCTTTCATCAAATGAATTAAATAAATATTATAGTTATTTAATTCCTCACATGTCATATCATTTTCTTGATCTTAATCAACCTCTTAATCTTTTCATTAGGGATGTGCACATGCCTAATCCTTTATTAGAATGTGTCACATCCTCCAACTTTTGCAAGTTGGCTTCTAATCCTCTTTACCTTCTAATTACATACTAGTTAAGTCTAATTAGTACCTTGGTCAACTCTTCCCATCCCCTAAGGAATTTTTAATTCTTTTTCATTCATCCAAGGCTCATCTCTTCCCCATGTGAATTTTTAATTCACTTTTATTCCTCCTAGAATCTTTGACTTGTCACATCAAGTCACATGTGGACAAGTGCTTCCCTTTTTAGAACCTTGTCTTGTCCATGAGATTCTTCCAAGCATGTGAATTTTTAATTCACACTTATTTTCCCAACTACTTTCCCTTTTCCCATGGAGATTTTTGAGGAATTTTAAAATTCCTCAAAAGTCACTTTCATTCCCACTTGGAGACAAGAAATTCCTTTTTGAGGAAATATTTTCGTCCTGTAAGGTACTTGTCCTTCCTCCACATAATGTACTCTTCTTCCACCTCACCTACACATCATCACATCTTTAGCCACTTCACATTCCACATGTCTAGATGTGAGGGCTTGTGAGTCAACTCACCATAGTCCTTCATCTTGGCCTTGTTAGATAAATCTCAACCATTGAATTCTCTAGAGAATTCAAATTCCTCTATAAATACCCCCCTTTTTCTCTCATTTAGGGAATTCATAATTTTGCTACCAAAACTCTTGCAAATTTTACATTTGAGTCATACTTAGCCAAAAAACTTGCATTTCTTGCATTCACCATAGCATCCCCATCCACTTCTCATCTATATTGTATCACATTTGTGCATCTTTTTCTATCAAGAGGAGAATACATTACATCAACAATCAAAGGGCCAACCAAAGGACAACTTAACAATGTATAATTTTTCCATCTATTTTGTTAAGTTCAACGGTTTTTCCCAATCTTGAGGTGTTAGGTGTTAGTTGGTTTTTTGCATGTTTAGTGTTGTTGCTCGTTTTGGGGACCATATTTTCACCTGATCAAACCAAAAGTGACAATAACTCATCCAATATTGATGATATCAGTATAATTTATTTATTGTAGCCTCCTGAAAGGATCTCTAACCATTATTAAAATAATTGTAGAAAATTTCAAATTCATTTGAATGATATGATAAAATCTTTAAAAATGAGGGTTTTCCTTATTTGATAATTTCATCATTATTTTGATCTCAAAAATTAAAATACAAAGAACAGACCCCTATTTAATTTTTGAGACTTTCAAAAATATAAATATTTATGAAAAATGTGTTGATTTGTTACTTAAAAAATCAAATTTATAAAAAACCCTAAAATGCCAATAACTCACCAAATATTGATGATCTAAACTTGATTTTTTTATTGGAGCATCTTGAGATCATCAAAATCCTTAAGAAAAAAATGTTTAGAAAAAATTGTAGATGTTTGAAAGATATGGTGAAATCTTTGAAACCCTAGGGTTTTACCTTAAACTTACAAGAGTTAGCTCAAAAAAAAATTTGCATAAAAGAGCTAAAAACAAGTGATATAGGGTTAGTGAAACCTTCAAAAAATAAAGATCTAATAGGGATGTGGGTCTCACCAGGCATGCCAAAATGTGAATTACAAATATCAATAAGGCAAAACTCACACTCTCATTCACGCATGAAGTTCAAGATCTTGGTTGAGAATATAGAATTTAGATTACGAGCAAAGTCATCATAGCTAATATCTTTATTTTCTCGATTATTGGTTGCTCTTCAAAGTAACAAACTATGAAAGAACAATAATGATATGATGCAATGATAATGATAAATGTTTGATAATACTTGATAATGCTTTATAATGCTTGATAATGCTTAATAATGCTTTATAATTCTTGAACATTTGAATACTTGATAGTGATAAGAGTGCTAAATATTTTTTATAATAAAAGTATTAGGGGATATTAATGAATGAAATATTCTTCTTATTTTTCTTGGTAAGATGCAACCAAGGGTTGCACCATATATTAAGATATCAAAGAAATTACATAGTTTTGGTCCATAATCCATTACAAACTAGGATCTAGGAAATTACTATAGCTTGTTAATAACCATACTCAATACTTATATGCCTCTATAGCTACAACAAACACAAGGATCCACTCGGATCATGAATTTTCACAATATGAAATTTTAGCTCCAAATCTAGTGTGGGGTGAAGCTGCATGTTGAAAATTCCTTCATTTTTCTTCCTTTTTCACCACTGTCCAATTTCCTGCTTCCGACTCACTATGCATGGCAACATTTTTTTTCCTCTAGGGAATTACTCTCCCTCTAGGAACCAAGATTTCTGAATTCTTTGTTTGTTCTTCTTATTCTACATTTTGATTGAGGTCACTCGAAGCCTTAAGACTTTCCCTCCTTAAGGGAGTTGAGCCATCCATTACCACAGGTGATAAGGGAGATGATGGAACCTCTAGACAACTAGCCCCATTTACTTTTTCTTGGGCATCGTGTCATTTTGCTTCCTGACAAGCAATGGAGTCATATTTTTCCATCGAGTAAAGGTGGATAGATGTATCTCTCCAAGTGGCTTGACTCTCATATTTTCTTTTGAAATAAGGGGCAACAATCTGATTAGTCATGTAACATTTGCGACATCAAAAAGGTAAACCCTCATAAGATACCATTTGCATCCAACACCCATCAATAGTTTTGAGGGAGATATATGTCGACAGATCTTTTGTGATATTGATCTCCAATAGAATGTGAGCATTTGTAGTGTGTAGGTAGTTTGATGAACCCTCATCAAAATACAAGAATTTTCCTAACGAATTACCCATAGCTTCAAAATAAGAATCAAATCAGAACTGAAGTGGGGGATTCGAGAATCTTACCCAGATTGGAATGGTTGTAAATGATTCAGAGGCGGGGTTGAACACAGGATACATCGGTTTCAACATAAGCATGTGTTCCTCATAGCTCCATAGATAATCGTAGAGAATTGTGTGGCAATCCCTCACATTGTCAAAGACCACCACAAATAAAATCCATTCACATGGGTATATTTGAAGATCGCCATCCAAAATTATTCTCCATGCCTCTAAAATATATTTGTGGAGGTCAAAGAGGCTTAGCCAAAACCATCTAAACCTACCAATCAAACCCTAATCAAACCCTTTTCAGGAAAAAAAAAATCATTTTTGAAACCTCGCGCATTATTTCCTCTCCAAGAACCACCGTAGGGGAGACATTGGCACACTGGAGGGGTTGCACAAATTGATGTGGCCTTGGGATAGTCGCAACCTGCCATAGGATGAGTATATATTACAGAGTTCGTCCCCATACAAGACCGATCTCCCTGCCCCAAACCTGCATAGGGTTTTTGCATCCTCCGCAAATGGTTCGCGTTCAATGAGATCGTTCCATTCCCCTGCATTACATGATGCCCTAGCTATGAACGGTAGGCGCAGCGATGGCAACATACCAATATATTTCTTTGAATATGAATGAAAGCTTGTTATTTATATGCTTCACTTGGCATTTGATCAATGGTAGAAATTGATTTGCAAGATCAATGGATAGGAACATTCAAGATAGGTTAAGACCTAAAATTTGAATTTGATGGAGGGAAAGATTAGAAGAATTAAATAAATAAATTTGCAAGATCAATGGATAGGAACATTCAAGATAGATTAAGACCTAAATTTTGAATTTGATGGAGGGAAAGATTAGAAGAATTAAATAAATAAATTTATTTATTTCAAAATGATAGTTGAAAAAATAAATATTTATTTATTTATTTTAAAAATATATATTTAATTTAAATTAAATTAGTTTTAATTTATTTTTAAAAAGAGTATTAGCTAATTAAATCTTTTTTGAAAATTCTCTCATTATAGAGAACCAAAGATAAATTTAATTTAATTTTAATTAATGATGGAAGGAAAATGATAAGAGATGAACTAATTAAATAATTAAATTTGTGTTTAATTAATATAGATATGAGAAAAATATTAAGATAATCAAATAATTAAAAGAAGACCATTAAATAATTAAAAACTATTTCATTATTATAGATGAAAAGAAAATATTAAATTAATTAAAAAATATTTAATTTATATAGATAAAAGAAATGATAAGGATAATGATGAAATGATAAGATGAAAATACATTAGTCATTTTTAGGTGTCTACAATTTAAATTTATTTATTTTTCCACTCAAATTTGTTATTATTTTCTTCTTTAAAAGTTCATCAATTATCCCTAAAATGGATCTATAATTTATAATGAATTTGTGGTGGTAAACAATATATCCCAAAAATATTTGTCTATAAAGTACACTTTGAAGGTGGTAAGTTTCAATTTATAGCAGTTTTGTCCATGATCATCCTTTCTTTACAAATAATATGTTCTAATAGAGTGCTAAATGGAGTAGAAGATATGTATTTATTTAAATCTAATGCAATTCTAAGGCTATGACATCTTTCAAACATTAATATTAACTTTTGGATATGAACTTTTAATATTCCATATATTGTACAAATTTATACATTTTCTTGTTGCTCATTATCCACTTTTATTTCATTGAATTTTTTTTTTTTGAAAAATATCGATGAGAAATATTATAATCCTACTAAAAAATATTATTTTCAATGGATTCAAACCAATTAAGATAAAACAAACATGCAGTATTTTTTACCAAAATTTGAAATATATAACGAAAGCTTACTAATTCCTTTCCCATATCCTCACCACTACTTGGGCTACGCCCAATACTCTCATATTCCTTCTCACTGTATGATGGAATAGAAGATGAAGTTAGATGGTATTTGTATGCATGTTAAAAATAAGCATCTAACCTTCAACAACTTTTGTTGATAATTACTTCTTCAGGGTTTATTTTATCCTTATGTTCTTTGAACCTTATTATTTTTTCCCTTTGCTCCTCTATCTTTTCATCACTATCATAAGACCTCATTGTAACATCCACCTCTTTCTTTTCTTTGGTACTAAGTTCAATTTTTTCCTCCGTATACCTTTTACATGATTTTTTAATGGCATGCCTTCATTGTTGATTATACTGCGTCCTCAACACATAGTCAATGTTACTCTCTCTTTTCAATATATTTTTTCACTAATTTGGAAGAGGTGGACATTTTCCTGCATATGTTCAGGCATGCTTCTGTGCTAACTAAAAATGCATGTGCTTAAGAATTCTATAGATGTTTTAACTTTTTTAATTCCTAAAACTTAACACCCCAACCATACCATGTAGGTCATAGTCACATAAATATACCAATCTATCATCCACCTATTCTATATAGAAGATACACATGTACAAATCAAAATGAAAAGAAGATCACATACATGATCTAGCAAATAAATAATTACAATTAACAATAATGGCAATAAACTATCCTAATGTATCATGATTTGTCTCCTCATCAACCTTCTTGGCCTCCTAATCCTCGTCCTTGCCATTGTCACCCTAAGGTCATTCAACCTCTTACAATCAAGCTAGTATGTGCAAAGTGATAAATGGAATATCAACATCAGCATGTTACAATAAAACAATAACTAGAAGTTGACATCTAATTATCGAAGAGGTTGTCTCAATGCACTATACTCCTAAATTGAGGTGAGGTCCTCCTTTCTACTATGACTTGTTTAGAAACAACATAATAATTTAGATTCTGATGCATGTCTGACCAAAATGGTTGGAAACACTTGAATATATAGGGAACATCAAATTTACAAAAATTAAATATTTTAATGCATCTTCAAATTACTACAACTTACCACCTATTGTCTTGCATGTAGCCTCACACAATGTCAACTACTAGTAACCATAAATTCCATAGTTATTTTCCATGTCTAATGACCTCTTGAACAATATCCTCCATTTTTTCTCTAAACTACACATATTTACTACATTCATCATAAAAAGAGATCTTACTTACTAAACTATCGAGAAACTTTATTGTTCATACATACATCCAACACTCCACAAATCTTATGCAAGTTTCAAGGTGAAGTAAATATCAATGAATTTTTAATAGCATCATTTTTAGGCTTCATAAAGTCTCCATGTCCTAACAATCTAAACAAAATGAATGCATAGAAAACATAAATACCACTAATTGTTTACCTACTACAAAATCAATTATATTCATTGGTGTTGGTGTACATCAAAATGTTACAACATAGGAAATAGATCAATAGATTATTTATTGACACAAGGATCATGTTTTAAATAATTACACTATCAAGCCCATAATCAATCACTAGATGTGTTAATCAGTGTGTAATAACTTCTATTTAGAGATGCTAGACCCATGCCAATCTCAATTTCTAAGTTACCATCATTACTACCATTCCCTTCCCACTACGAAGGACCCTAAACATAATTAATGGGTCATCAACAAGACCTCCTTCTACTATATTTTCTTTAGCTTCCTCGAGCAAAAGACAATTATTAAAACTTTCATCCATTGTTTTCTTTTATTTGTCATTAGGAACTATGTTAGTACTTTGGACCATTTTTTCCTTTCCTTTATTGGAAAACAAGCTAGTCAAGGCTTTCACACTCTTTCTCTTCTATATTCTCACCTTTCTAGGCCTCCTATAATGAACCAGGCTCTTTTATTTAGGAACTTCTTCAACTAATACCATAAATTTAAATTTTCCAAGGGTTGTATTTGTATTAAAAGATTCAAGCACCTAAAGCACCTAAACCTTGTTTTCCATCACTCATCTCAATTGCAAAAAAGAAAAAACATTTCATGACATTACAATATAATTATGGATTTAAAATTCATTTTTCAAGTTGTACAGCCTCTTACAATAAACAAATGACATGAAATGATATGAATTTGATGACATTAATTAGTTGAAAACCACATTGAAGGCACAATTTATGCAGGTTTTGTTTTAGACAATGTTGTAAGTTTTTTCCTAAATAGAATATAAGTTGAGGGGTATTGTTTGTCTTTGCAAACCTTAAAATGTATGATGCCTTCATTTAAGGGCAGAAAAGTTGGGCATGCTAAAGTTTATCCCAAATATAATAACAAATATTCAAAAATTGTAAAGGTTGTACTTGAGGGGGAAACGAATAGAGGGAAGCATTTCTAATTATATTGGTTAGCTAACAAGTTTCAAACATACCAAGCATATATAAGTAATTTGGTGGCACACTCCAACTCATTCCTATAGAAAAAACTTATATCCTTGTCTACATCCTAAGACAAGCAACATTAAAATCATTGTCTAGGAAAATCAACACAAAATTTGGGGTAAGAGAGGTATAAAAGGAATGACCGGGTCAAAAATCGTTTAAATGTAGAAGTGGAAGAAATTGATTCAACCAAGACCAAGAAGATATACTAAGTATAATTTATATGATCCTCCAAAATGAGCATCAATTAAAATAATAATAAAGCATGGTAATGCTTGTTACAATAATTAGGGTGAAGGTTCTACAACTTAACCATTACATGGCTAAAGTGGCAATCCAAAAAAAAATTGTTTTTAATGCATAGGTCAAGATTATTGAGGATTGGTACTCTTAACTTAAATTTTGTCAATTATTTGATTCTAATTTGTAACCTATACACTCATCGCACCAATAAAATACATCTAGATATAATAGCTAAATGACAATAACAAAACATGTACTAAAATGAATTAGTAAACATCGCAACTTTGATCAAATCTGCATTCATAAGCGCAATAATAATCATGATCTATTAAATACTATATAGTTTCCTAATTCATTTTCTTGTGAGCACATAATTTAGTAAGAAATACTCAAAATTTACTATGAATCATCATCATAATAATTAGGTAAGTAACAAGATACAATTTTTCCAAAGTGAATCAATACAACATGCTCAAACTTGAGTTCCACATAAATGATACAAAAGGGTATTTAGGTAGTGCCACGAGGGTCGCAAATAATAGGTCCTTACATTTGGGTAGCAATATGTTGATAACTAGAAGGGAAAGTCAAAGTTTTAAACTAACTTTATTTTTTGCACAACACTTGAATCTTGCTTTGATCATGTATTGTTGATTAAATGCATTCTAGTGATTTAAGTTCATAACATATTAGATTGTTTTCATACATCTAGATGGACAAACATGCAAGTAAAGGGGCACATTATGAAGCTAGTTAAATTGTACACAATGAATTAAAATCCATTTCCTTACTAAAATTGATACATTTATTCTTGGTAAAGCTTGGGTTGATTAGCATCTATGATGAATTTTATTGCTAAATCTCAAGTTTCTTAGAATTTTTTTTCCTTTAATACATGTATGGGTTTATACAATATTATCAAAAAATTTAAATGTGAATCTCATATCCATAACCTTTTATCCATATTTGACTTCGGTATGCAAGGACAACACAAATACTATTGTGATCTTATTGTTTATGCTTAAAATTTGTAAATAGAGATATTTTGTGCATCAAATGAGCTGCAAATGAATTACTAACTAGAGTGGAATGACATGAAAAGAAACAAGGTACAACAAAGAGAATATCATGTGGACACAAATTACCATTGAGAAACCAAATGCAAGAAAAATATATGTAGGGTGGTAATTTTGCCTTACTACAATTGAAAACAATTGTAGATATAAAGAGTGGATGAGCCATGTGGACATTGATTCAATGAATTCTACAACCTACAAATATTTGATTTGTACATCAGCTAATTAGACCTCCAAAGCCTATTCATTTTTTCCTAATTTGTGGCTACTGCTCTAAATTATTATTCTTGACCAATTGACATGCATTAATACATTATTTTGCTTAACGAATGCCATGACACTTTGAAGAATTTTCAAAGTTTGAAGGATGGGTTATTGAATCTATATGGATCTAATATATGGTTTAATTGTAATTTCATCATGTTATGGTTTTTGACATGGGGCGACTATGAATGAAAAATTCATCATGGTACATTACATAATGATTCAACAAGACAAATTCAATGTGTCAAAATCATAAAATTTTACTTTGAATTCCCACCTTTATTTATAATGGATTTGTAAGGTTCTAAGCATTCCTTAGAGCCCTTGAATTGGTTAAATAAACTTTCTCAATTGATTGTCTTAGTATTTTCCTTATAATCATTGCTATTACTGCCATGATCATTTGGAGCAGGGTAGTTGTAGCAAGGTTGAGATGGGCACAAGCACACAAACTAAAAAACATATGATTATCTTAAAGACAAAGACAAATGAAAGTAGTTCACAAAATAAATAGAAAATCTTAGCAATCATACACTAACTTCATCGTAGATGCTCAAATTTTACAAGCGCTCAAGTTTGAAGACTGGTCTTATGATTATTAGGGGCTAAATTTGATGGTTCAATATGACAAAATTTGCAAATTTATACCATAAAATACAATCAATGTTTTTAGAAGATTGTATCCAATTGTAAAAAGGTTAGATACTATCCAAATCATCAACTATTATAATTTCAAGTTTTCCACAACACAACAATATAAAGCTTAGAAACTTACGAATATTTTACTCCTATAGGTCACAGGGTTAGGTATTTTCTATACTAAAATGTAGGTATAATGCCACAACCTTAATCTCTATTATTAAATAGAATTTTCTTTCACTCACCTATCAAAAAGGGGAAGAGTTTATATACAGTTGTGTTGATCCAAGTTTTCATGGAAATAATTGGTGCATTATATTAGTCATCAAAAAGATCATATATTTCTTTTTCTCACAAAATCCCAATGTTTCTAAACTAACCCCCAACAAAAAGAAAAACCTCATCAACAAGCATGCTCATCAATTGTTCAAAATAGGGCTTCAACAAAAAAAACCCTAAATGGTTATACAAATTGTCATGAACTTATCATTTAGGGTACAAGATGACCTAAATATTTTAACTATTGATTGGACAGTGTGGGCTCAAGTAAAAGGCATTCAAGATTCCATGACTTTAACAATGACATCCTATGTTAATTGTTCACTAACATGCAAAAACATCAAATAGTAATTCCACACAATTCAAGGAATGGTTATCACCTATTTATGATGGGCATGTTTAACAACAAATGCAAAGCTTTAACAACAATAAATGCAAAGCTTTAACAAATGGTGAACAAATGCAATGGCTCTAATTTGTAAAATTATACCAACATTCAAACCTACTTAAAACCAAAAACAAACTCATTTGCATGCAAGCATTATTAGAATGAAAATATACCCTATTTATGCAATGGCATCTACAATAATTAGTTGAATACAACTTAAGATTCACTGTTCAATGAGTTCAACAATGACAAATGGAAAATGTAATGGGGTGGTTGTAATAGATACTATTGTTCAAAATGAATGAACATGTTTTAAATTTCATCTAGATAGTGATAACCAATCACATGAAAATTGTTACAAATGGGGACACTAAATGGCTTATCAACAACACGATTTCTTGAAACTCACATTTCCATAATGAGTGGACCCTGTCTATACTATTTGATGATGGACTGTATGCATCGTATGGAGCACCTCATTTTAATGATGCTATAGCATGTTAGATGGTACAAATTGTACAAAACTTAGATCTCTCCTTCAAGGCTTAAAGATCTAAAACCATCATACATAAAATGAAAAGCAAAAGGAAAATTTCACCACACCAAATTTGCAAAGGCATGTAAAGCATGCCAGCCAAAATAGCAAAAAATGGGTACTAGTTTCTTACCATATCTCCCTAATAGCCTATGGACATATTTCCTCTAGCTCCCTTCAGGTGGATTATTTTGCTAAGTTCAGCCCACACTACATGTATTCTTGGCCCCTTTTTGAAGAATTTGATCCACTGCTGCCATGTTTCCGTCAGGCCCTCTCCGTAGAGAATCCTTCCTTCACTCTCCTACCAGTTCCCGCCATGCTTCCACATGTCAACACCATGGGCACTTCAAGGCTACTTCCCTTCACTTTTCAATCAGGCCTCGTCCACGTGCCACGTAGCATCCATCCACGTACACTTTTTAGCAGACCCCACAGCCAACACTTATGGTAGAGGCTGCTCCACGTGTCTTCACCGTGAGGTATTTTTATCGCAAGGAGGAATCAACGAACGGGCCCTGACCTGTTGCCACATGTCTCTTTTGTGGGGACTTCATCGAAGGGAAGGAGAGAGTGAGCAACATCCCCCGCCAGATTGCCATGTGTTCTAGCTGCCTTTGTAGGTGAATGACACATGTCTGCACAAGGGTTTGTTGGGACCACTGCCATCATTCGAAGGGGATGCATCTGTTTCGAGAGTGACTATGTTCCATGGCCCGAATATTTTCTGTTGCAATGGCCGGGGAAAATCATTGTTGCAGGCATCATTATTCATGATTGGGGAATCTTTTTGTTACTGGCTCACCAAGTGATGGAATTTTATCTATCTATACTACTCCTTCCTTCTGAAAATGAGTTCGAAAGATACAGGAAAAATAGGGAAAAGGCACTAGGCCTTTTGTATTGCGTTTAGATTATTGTATAAGACTCTCAGACTATGCCATTGTTCGGCCTTTCTATTTTCTTAAGCTATTTGATAAAACATTATACTGTGTCGTTATTGTCTTGAATTATTTATTTGCGGAACTTATATAATTTTAATACAAGTTTGTTGGTTTAGACCATGTCTTTGACTCTTCTTTTCAGTAAATGTGCATGAGAGTTATTTTATGTTATTGAATAAATTATTTAGGTTTTCATCTTTGATTTCTATTATTCTAGGACTTAGTAGATTGTTGAACGGGCCCTTAAATCACATCCCTAAAAGATAGATTTACCGTGCCTATATCTACATCTTGGCACATAGCCTTAGATTTTTATTTTTGATATCTGCTTTCTTTTCTCCTTCCAAAACCCCAAGTAAAGAAGAAGTCGACTTCTTTAAAAACCTGGAGGTCACTTAGTTTAGCGCATTTGGTCCCCCCATTAACTAAGTTTCCCATAAAGGCTATTACCTTGCCAATTTTTGGCATCAATAGTTTTTTTTTATGGCACGCCCAGTGGGACTACTTAAATGTATCTAAATCTAAAGAGGGTGTATGAGCCATCGGCCTATTACTAGATCCCAAATAGTGAATAACCCTGGTTTGTTAGTCTCACCACTTGGAACAGTACAAGCCATAACCCATATAGTGAACGTTTTGCTCCCTCTACCCCTTCCGCTAGCCATGTTGCCAATCAGTAAAAAAAATTATGTGGCATGGGATGTCAGAAGTCCTCTTGTAGCACTAGTAGCACCTGTCGTTTGGCCCCTATCCCTATCTCTGCTTCAAAAGCTATACCTAAATTTACTGGAGATGGCTCAAGAATACCATCTGAACATCTGCAAGATGTGGCAGATGTGTGTTTGGTGCACAGATTTACACACCAAAATATAGCGCTAAGGTTGCTCGCAGCCTCTTTCAGGGGTAAAGTGCTAGATTGGTATAACACCCTGCAAGCTAATACTATTGCTACTTGGGACCAACTCATAGACCCTTTCTATGAAAGATTCTCAAATAACGAAGACAGGTCTTTGCAATATCATCAGGTGGAAATCATAAAGTGGGCGCCATATGAAGCCATGACTGACTTCAACGCTCGGTTCCATATAACTAGGCATAGAATTCAGGCTGCTATTTGCCTACCAACCGATTTGAAATTCATGTTCTATTTAAAATCCATCAACTCCGACATCTCAATGATGATCCAATCCCTTGGCGGAACCACTTTACAGGTGCATACAATGTCGCAATCAAAGAAAAGAACAATCTGATAGATGTTGGAAAGTTTCTTCCTTGGCCCATCATGCCTATGTTTCCCAAGATATCAATTCTCGCCCAAGAAATGCCATCTACCAATGCGCCCACTCCTCCTGAATCCATGTACACATATTTGGGCACACCACAGAACGTTGCTTCCACAACCTACTCTTCAAAGGATGAGATGAGCGACATCAAGGAAATGTTGCAAACCATCACCAACGAAATAGCCATCATTAAATGGAACCATTATGCGCCCCCAAATCCAACCTATCAAAATTATCAAGGTGAAAGGTCTTCTTACCAACAAAGCTAGTTCCAAGGAGGCTCGCACACAAATCCACAAGCACAAAAAACTAATCAAATAGTACCAATTCCTTCTTTGTTGCATACTACTAACCCAAGCTCAAGCAAAGAACTGATGGCAGGGCAAAACAATTTAGTTGAAGATATCACTCCTTGGTGCTTCCCTTATGGCGACACACATATGCCCCAAAATTTCTCGTGCAGTAATCGACATCAAAAGGTGGCAGAACAACACAGCCAAGGCACGACATCAGACCATGGAGGTTATGTATATGCCTCTCCACAAATGGAAAATGTGGTACTCATCATGCAAATACAAGGGATGTCCCTGGAACAAGAAACAGATATTGCTCCCAATCTCGTGCTCTTCTCATGGATGGAAGGAGAAGAGGCAATATTTGCAAATGATGCGTCCACATCAAAAACCCTGCAAGTATAGTCCGATTACAACAATCACTCAAAGAGGAGATTCACGGGTGAATGAGTCATCCCACAACCAGTCAATCTGTAGCCCAAAAGTTCTTCTGACCAGACACCTAGTACCTTCGCAGTGGTACAACAATGTTTGCCACAAAGGGAAATTGTTATAACCAAAGCTAAGGAGCAGAAGCCTCCAAATCTGCCACCATTTAATGTGGTGGAACAATTGAAAAACTCTTCCGCTAATGTGTTTCTTTGGGATATCTTAGCTATTCCAAAGCAGAAGACATTGATGCAAAAAACACTCCAGGAAGATCCAATCAACGAGTCAATGGAGCAATCACTCAAGGGAAGGGCCATTGATCCCTCACCGCCTGCCAAAGTCCTCACAAATAGCACAAAGGAAGCCTCTATTGAGGTTAGAGATAAGCCAAAACTAAAATCCTTCTTCTTAACTCTTATTGTAAGAGAGAAATTATTACACAATGTCATGGTTGACTCTAGCGCTAGCACCATAGTCATGCCCAAGAAGATAGCTAAAGCCTTAGGACTTAGCTATGAACCTTTAAAGAGGGGGGTTATGCAACTTGATGGGAACAAATTCAAAACCGTAGGTGTCATCAAAGACCTCCTCTTGACTTTGTTCTCTTTCCCTAGCATCACAGTTCTGCAAGATACTGTGATCATAGACATTCCCCCAATGTTCGGCCTCTACTTATCTTGGGAATTTACTTCAAAGATAGGAAGATAGTTGTCTTTGGACTAGTCACACTTGATCCTCGGGACCAAGCATGGAGCAAAAATGAAAATAGTATCTGAAGCTCTGCATTTGGAACATGTGGTTGATGAAGCTATGATCAATTTTGAGGATGCTCATACCTCTATTACCAAGGAGGAAATGTATTGTTCCGAGCTACAAGAAGATGAAAAAATGACTAGAAATTGGACCAATCAAGAAGAGGTCCTCTTGAGTGAATACATAGACATTGATCCTTTCGGAAACTATCATGCTACTAGGTTAGGCACCTATGTCATCTATAATGAGGATCAAGAGATTCTGAAAGTCATGAAAGAATCTGAAGGTGATCAAGCCTCAAAGCTATGGATGTTGTACTTTGACAGAGCAAAATGCAAAGTTGGCACAGGAGCCAAGATATGTTTGATATCCCCACACAATGAAAAGACACTCTGGTCCTTCCACTTCCAATTCGCGTGTTTGAACAATGAAGTTGAATATGAAGGCCTAGTGCAAGGTCTAAGCCTTGTGGAGCGGATGGGCATCAAGAAATTAATGGTGTTCGAAGATTCTGAACTAGTGGTTAATCAAGTCTGAGGGCTCTCCACAGCCAAGAATGTTCGCATGAGATCCTATAGACATAGAGTCTGGGACCTGATTGAGGGTTTCAAAGCCTTCAACATCCAGACAGTGTCCCAAGAACAAAATGGTGAGGTGGGCCACATGGCTGCAATCAAATCTCAGTTTGACCCTACCTCCAACCTAATTCATAACAAACACTTTGTACGAGTGATAATCCGACCGACAATTCCAGATAACATTTGATCAGAGCTAGCAAGTGTTTGATAGTGATGAACACATCGCCTCATTCATCCAACAATCAGGAGAGTTTTTTGACCAAATCCAACCGAAGATTGTTGAGGCCTACAATGAACAAATCATTTAGCTAAGATCCAACAAGCTTTTGAAGGGATTGGTCACTCTCGAAAACCTATTCGATTATGACAATGCAAGAAATGACAAAAGGAATTTTGTAGCGGACAAAAGCAACTATGTGGACCTTCAGGTTGGAGATGGAAGAAAACTCAAAGTCAAGAAAGATGTTCCACATCATGATAAAGAAATGTTCATCAACTTCTACTAGAAGTATGAAGGAGTGGTGGCCTAGTCATATGATGACCTTAAGGGATACGATCTTGACATCTTCCAGCATATAATAGAGTTGATGGAAGGTGCAAAACTAGTCCGCCAAAAACAAAGGTTAGTGAATCTGAAGATTGAAGCACTAATGGCGCAAGAGCTAACCAAGCTAATTTAATCTCAGATCATATTTTCGATCAAACACAGCACATGGGTATCCAACCTAGTTCCAGTCTGAAAGAAGAACAGAGATATCCACTTATGTGTTGATTTTCGAGACCTGAACAAAGCATCCCTAAAGGACCACTACCTGTTGTCTTCCATGGAATCTATCTTGCAAACAGTGGCAGGATCCAAAAAAAATTCTCTGTTGGATGGCTTCTTCAGTTACAATCAGATTCAGGTCAAAGAGGAGGACAAACACAAAATGGCGTTCACTACCAAGTGGGGAGAATTTTCATATGATAAAATTCCTTTCATCCTCTCAAATGCAGGAGCCACTTTCTAGCGGGCATTGGATTTTTCTTTCAATGAATTGATTAACAAGATTATCCTAATCTATTTGGACGATCTGACTGTATTCTTTAAGTCAAAGGATGATTGATCATTTTGATCACCTAGAGATGGTTTTCAAAAAATGCTAGGAGTTTGGGGTATCCCTGAACCCAAAAAAATGTGTCTTCGGAGTACTGCAAGGCAAATTATTGGGACATGTGCCCAAAGAAGGAATTGTAATTGATCCTGAGCGAGTGAAGGAAATCAGAGAGCTTCCCCTTCCAGTCAACAAGAAAGGAGTCCAATCTTTCCTAGGGAAGGTAAATTTTGTAAGCAAATTCATTTCGGATTTTGCAAGAATAATTAGACCAATCACCCTAATGCTAAAAAAGGATCAATTATTCAAATGGACAAAAGAAGCTAGAGAAGCCTTCAAAAAGGTTAAGGATGTTATTTCCTCAGCTCTTGTGCTAGTCAATCTGAACCCGTCGAAGGACTTCATAATGTATGTATTCACTAGCAATTCAAGCATCACTACTATCTTAACTCAAAAAGATGATGAAGGAAATGGAGAACATTTGATAGCATTTCACTCCCAGACCCTAAAGGAATATGAGAAAAACTACAACTTTTTTGAGAGGAAATCATTCGCAATTGTAAAGGGACTCAAGAAGTTCCGACACCTAATATCTTGCAACAAGGTGGTTGTTTATGTCACGCATTCCAGTGTGTGCGAATACATCATGGAGGAAGAGATTAGTGAAAAGAGGGCCAATTGGATCACCAAGATCCTTGAATATGACATTGAGGTCAAGCCTACAAAGACTGTCTGAGGAAGAGGACTATGCGAATATTTGGCACACAACGAAGAAATGGCAGCTAAAGAAGAGCAACCGGAGCTGGTTCTAACAAATGAGTCCAAGTCCGAAGGTTGTTGGCTGGCAGACAGAGTAAGGTTTATGCATACTGGAAAATATATGTTAGGCCTTCCTTCTCAAAAGAGAAGATTATACCAACTACAGAACATCAGATATACGCTCATTGAAGAGGTCCTTTTCAAAAGGAACTTCAACAACGTTCTATTGCGGTGTGTCACCATAGAGAAAGTAAAGAGAATTCTTAGCACTTTCCATAACAGTCTCACGGGCAAAAACTTCTCTATGAAGACCACTGCCATCAAAATCATGAGCATTGGATACTTCTGGCCTACACTATTCAACAACTCATACTCCTTGGTAAAATTTTGCAAGGAATGTCAATTCTTCGCAAGAAGGAAAAATTTCGCAATGCCTCTCAACCCAATAGTGGTTGATGAGTTTTTCACACAATGGGGCCTTGATTTCATTGGGATGATTAATCCCACTTCCAGTGCTAGACACAAATGGATCCTCATGGCCACAAATTACTTCACCAAATGGACTGAGGCCATGCCCCTCAAGAATGTGACGGAGGCGAAGATAGTGGAATTCCTTGAGGAACTAGTCACGAGATTCAACTTTCCAAAGACCATCATCTCAAAAAATGCCAAGGCTTTCCTAGGCTCTAAGGTATGTCAATTCGCACTCACGCATGGAATATTCTTGAAAATGTCACCAAATTACTACCTGCAGGGGAACAGCCTAGTCGAGTCGACTAACAAAAATTTAGTCTAACTCATCAAAAAAATTGGGTCGAAACACCAAAGAGAATGACATAAGAACCTCCAAGCAGTGCTCTGGGCGAACCACATAACTCCCAAGCAAGTCCTCAAGACTTCGGTACGAGTTAGTATATGGGAAAGAAGCGTTGTTACCCATCTCCATGGAGATTTGTGAGCCACAACTGCTCAAATCTCTTCAGGTAGAACAAAACGGTGCCATGGAGATACGGTTGGCCAAGTTGCTAGAAGTACAGGAAAAAAGGGGAAAGGCCCTGATAGCCATGTCCAACCGCCAACAGGTGGTTAAAAGATGGTTCAAAAAGAAAGCCTCAGACTAAGGTCTAAAGTGCGGAGACCTAGTATTAAAGTTCAATGAGAGGATTGTGAAACCTGGCCAACATGGAAAGTTTGACAGTCTATAGGAAGGCCCTTTTAGAATAATTCAATGCAAGCAACACAATGTGTTTGAATTAGAAAATATGGAGCAGGAAGCATTGGGTATTCCGGTTAACAAAATTCACCTAAAATTATTTAATTAAGCTTGACAATTATTCTGCTAGTGTAAATATGTGAGTAGTGTAATTATTTTTCTTTCATGTTTTTGTCGATCGGTCTTTCAATAAATTTCATAGTGCAAGGAAGCAAAGAGAAGTAACTTGCAACCCATGAAGCAGAAAAGAGAACCCATATTGCAGAATCGAAAGGCAAAGGAGATAGAAGTTTAGTATAAATGGTATATTCATTATATATATACTTCGGTAATACATTTCAAAATGGCTCTACAGCCATACTTTTAAAAGTATATCTATATATTTTGCATCTTCTTCATATATATGTACAGTAAAGCCCTTTTCCAGGCATATGTACAAAAAACATATTAACAAAGTATTGATTTCTTAAAACATAAAAATATTTTTTAGTCTCGAGCAGGAGCAATGGAAGCATCAACAACAGTGTCTAGAATTACTTCATCAGTAGGAATGGAAACAAGAGCATTAGGAGTGCAGTAGTAGCATCAACTGGAGCAATGGCCAGTGGCAGAGGGAAAACCAGGTTCCTAAAGTCGGTATACTAGTCAACATCGTAGAAGGGCACCACATTGTAGCAACGAAATAGGAAGTGGCAAGTGTGTGTCACCCTTTGATGATGCTCTTCATGTGATAGGATGTGGAACCCACTCAAGAACGGTACCCATGGTACTACTGCATCTTCTTCAATATACTTTTGAAGGTCACTCGCCATTGGAAGGCCCAAACCAAATGCAGCATTCGCCACCACCTCTCCAAGACCGCCTAAGTAGTGCTTCAGAAATATTTCAAGTACCAAGCAAAGGATCATTGGCTTGGGAACCTAAATATCAAGTAATGAGGCAACAAAGTGAGAACATACGTCATTATTGACTTGGTATTTATCCTCGTACTCAATGTAGCCCCTGCCCAGAACCCACTTCATGGCTATGATAGCTAGTGAATGCTTATTCTTGGTCATTCTCTTCAGCTGCCTATTCGAGATTTCACCTAGGAATGTTGTCTAGAACTTGTTACAAACTAGCCTAATGGGAGTATTCATGGTACCAAGCTCTATGCAACTGTCTAATGCAAGCTCTACACAACTACCTAAGTCTAGCTCTACGCAACTGCTAATGCTAATTCTATCCAATCGCCTAATACCAATTCTTTTCAGATTGCTAAGTGTAATTTTGTTATTGTTTAAGCGCCTATTTATAGAAATAGCCAAGATATGCAAGGTAATCTATGTGTTATAAGCATGATGCTAATCAAGTACTAACTCAAAAATCCCACCAAAGCTTGCTCGAATTTCCCACCCAGTTACATCTGCTAGGTACAAATTCTTGCATGCAAAATTAATAAGAGGTAATTAAATATCACAAATTGGTGGCACTCCCAGGTGATCGTCTATACAGTTAGGTGTTGATGTGTAATTCTACAAGCGTTTCTCAAACTCCAAAGAGGAACTTATATCTTTTCAAGTAATTATTGCATCTTTGGCTTAATTATTTTCTTTGGGATATTAATTTCCCAAGCATGTGAAAGCCTAAACTGCTTTCAAATCGTCGACTCAATTTTCAAGGAAATCATGTTGTACAACATGATTACCAAATCATCATTATGAATTCTTGTCATTTCAAAATACAAGAAATTCATTTCGTACAAGCAAAATAGTTGGTGGTACATGCCAAATTTAATGCTAAAAGGCAATCGTTGTTGGCTAACCCAAGAAAGAAAAAGCTAAGTATTGCATGCAAGAAGCTAACATTGTGAAAAAAAATTGAGCACGCTACCTAGAGCAAAGATTTTTGAGTGCAAACAGAGCCGAAGTGAATTGCAGAGAATTTGAACGCTACCGAAATTTACAGTACCCTAAAATGGCTGGAAGTTCTCAGATGGAGGCACAGGCCAAGGAAACCCAAACCTTGTGTGATGCCATGATAGCAGCACCAATCGTCAATATTTTTTATGACACCTCTTACACGTCACCTGGGATGCCGGAAAAACCAAAATGGATTCACACGTGAGCCTTAGACAAGCCCAAAACTTACAGGGACCAAAGCCAAATAAAGGAGGAATGGGATAATATACATGATCCCATCCTTGTGAAGAACCCTAAGACTCTTAGGGAAGGAGCTTGCGAAAGAATGAAAAAGGTTGATAGCACACAAAAAATGGCGTATAAGCTATGGTTCAGTGGTTTTCTACAGTATATGGTCCCCTTTCTGCATTACTACCCAGAGCTCGTTCACGAGGCCATTGAACATTTCAACCTAGATACCAATACAATCGAAGGTTGAGAGTTGAGAGTCAACATCAGTGTAGATGCTATCTGGAGCATGTTATGCATCCCTAAAGGTCACTCTAAAGTGGACAGGATGGAGTCATTTACTCCAAAAAGTGGGTGCAAATTTTGGAAAGGGAAAGGAAAAGCTTTGGAATTCTATAATGTGGAAATGCAGAGGCCCCAAGAAGATTGCAATGAGCCGCCACAAATTCCAGTTGTGCACAACGCTTTCAAACAAGATATGCAGGATGCGCTCTCTGTGATGGCGTTTGTTTGCGACTTGGACGAAGACAAATGAGAGAAGGAATTTCAGCTGGGTTTGGGCTTTCAGTTGTGTAGGCAACAGTCTTTGTTCTGGTATGAATTCACAGGAGTCATCTACCATGAAATGATGAGCCAAGTACAGGAGTACCGCATGCAACACAAGTTTAGGTTTCCTTCTTTACTTGCTCATATGTATTTATACCAAAACCCTGATTTCTTCAATAAAAAGATGTCGTTATCTATTTTTACTGAGAAGGGAGCCAGAAATCCAGTTTCTGTATGGACTCCCCTCCTTTCTGCAACACATGATTATTATGCATTTTTGGAGTTTTTCTTAGCTTTGATTCCGCGAGACTTAGATAAGGATGGATGTCTTTATCGGCTTTCCGCCGACCAAATGAAGTGGATGCAGAGTTTCACTCCTAAATGTGATTGGTTCCTTGAGAGGGATTTTATATTCATCTGCATGTGTGGCTTTACCGAGGAGCCAATCCAGCTCCTAGAGTGTGTCACACACAGGGTATTGGCCCTTGAGATGTTTCGGTAGATGGTTGTTATTGATCATAAATTGTGGAGGAAAGAGCAAGAGAGGATTTTTCAAATGCCCGCTAACCTTCAAATGGGTGGTAATCGTGAAAAAGTAGTCACATAAGCTACTGGAAGCAAAGCTGGTTCATCTGGAGTTAGTGTTGATCTGCGAGCAATGGTAGTACAACCCCTTCAATGACTTAGGAAACAAATTCATCAAGGTAACCCACAACCCCTGACCATATTGAGAAAAGCAGTGGAGTCGAATGGAGAAGCATGACAATCTACTGGTGGACCAAGCCTATATTCCTACCAAGGATAGCAGGCTGCCATGGCATAAGTTCTACCTCCAGTTAGAAAAGTATAATGAGAAGTGCCAAATAGGGGCCACCCTTCACAATGCGTTGTCAAGGAAAGAAAACTGAAGTGAGGAAATAATTAGGGATTTTTGGATCTACCGACAAGAAATCCAATGCCTTGATGCCCCTTATCAAAGCATAAAGACGGATGAAAGATTTGATAAATTGTGGAACAACATGCATACTGATTTCGTTGCAAGCAATGATGAGGATGTCGACCCAGAGGAGGCCGAAACAGATACAGGGAAGGGAAAGGAGAAGGAAAGTGAAGTACAGATGGCCCCAACATAGCAAAAAGAAAAGGCAACGAAGTAGCCTAGTAAGGTTTCTTCAAATGTGCGGTTGAATATATCATGGTCGAGAGCCTCGCATACACGCACCTGGACCACAAGAAGGTCAAGAACAACCCAACAACAACAATTAGAGACCGTACAGGTGGAAGACTTGTCACCCAACAAGAGGCAACACACGGATGCAACTGAAGGAGAGGGTTCACAGGAGCCCATAACAAGCCTAGGGCCCGCAATGAGCACAGAGCCAACAACGAGCCCGAGATCGCAATCATTTGCATCGCAAGTAAGTTTCTCTCCTTCTCTTCACAATCTTTGGTGTCCCTTGATGTCTTTACGTCGCCTGTCACTTCAAGTTTTGGCCCTTCTTTTTCCACTTATGTCGCAATGTTCACGGGAGGTTTTTGCTAGTTCTCACAGGCGAGACCATTTGTCTTGACTCTTCTGCAGACCCTTCCACCTTTCGTCACTGCCCAGTCCACATCTCCTATCACTTCACCTTTTACATCAGCGGTCGCCATTGATACCCCTCCTGCTACTACTGTATCGGGCCCAACTCAGTTCCCCCAACAAATGGAATTCGTCATGACTCTGCTATCGCCACAACACCTAATGATTCCTCCCACTAGTTCACAAACCAGGTTTTGGAAGATTCCTCCATTCTCCCCACGAACAATCTCTCTTCGAGGGAAAAAAATCATCCAGAACCATTACCCTCTCGTTCCCTTTCGCCCTTCCTCCCGGTGCACCTTTCATAGGCAAGCTAGTTAGCTCGCCAGCACAATTTATGGTGGAGGGCGATAAAACAAAAAAAGCGCGGGCTATCAAGATACAAAAGCAAAACGCCAAGGATGCTAAAAGGTCGGTTGAGCCAAAGGTACAGACTGTTTTCAATGGGGCTCAACAATCACTACATTTTACAACCATGTATCCGGTTGTCATCAAACCAGAGGGAGAGGTGCAGCCCAATGATTACAACATGTATGCCATGAGACTCGATCTAAGCATAGCCCCACCGTAAGACAAAGTTGAGCTCATGGAAGAGACATAACGGGTGGTGACCATCGACTTCCTCAAGTTCGGTCGCCAGCTGAAGAAAAGGGAAGAGGAGTTGAAACTTGTAAATGAGAGGATTGAGGTCCTACTAGCAAAGGAAAAGGCGAGAGATGCAGAATTTGTGCGCTTATCGGAGCAAGCACACACAAAGCAGGCTAAACTCCAAGAGGAACTCACAAAGTTCCAAGCCCAAGATTCCAGCTTGGTTGCCAAGCTGCAATGAAAAAACCAAGAATATCAGAACCAGTTGGCTCAAGCGGTGCAAGAGATGCAATGAAAAAGTGAGGAGTTTGACCATCAGCGTGCTCAATTAGAGAAAAAAATGTAGCAGAAGGACGCAAACTTTGAGGATTGAAAGGCTCAATTGGAGAAGGAACTCTAGGAGATGAAGCTTTCCCTTGAGATGGAATTAGCAAACAAAAACCGAGCTGAGGAAAACTGGTCCGCAGAATTGACAACCCTTCAGGGACAAACTTGCGGCCACAAACAAAAGGATTGTGGAACTGACACAGGGTTGGTTCAAGGGATGCAAAGATTTCCCTTCTGAAGAATGCTCCCCAACCCCCTGCTACCCAGTCGGACCTCCTTCCAATGGCTCAGCAATTATACATTTCATACTAGGAAAAAGTCAAGGCATTCTGCCTAACTCTTTAGTCAATGCTCCAATTTATGGCAGAGGCAACAAGTTTAGGCAGGGAAGTTCGTGGAGGGATTGAACGGTTCCCGCAATCCATTACGGAAAAAGTTCCTAAGACAAAAATTATTCGATAAACTATACATGGTCCCGGATGAGGACTTAGCAAACGCAAGGATCGGGGACCGAAAGGCCTCTGCCAAAACAGCGAACAAGTTCATCCACTACCACACAACTATCCTCCATGCTAGCAAGAGCACTGCCACACTAGACTGAACCATGAATAGCATGCGGGCTAGGTTCTCCCGCTAACTCAGATGGGCTTACTATCCCCGTTTCTTTTAGACAACTCGGTGGCTACTGCGGAGCAGATTGCGGCAAAAATAGAAGAGAAGCAATGGGGCACATCCACTTTCCAAAGTTTCAGTCAACCCCCTACTATAGAGGATATTAAGGGAGTCACTCATCAAATTGTGTGGTTGCTCTTCCAACTCGAGTCCAAGGTCGATATATCCACGACGCTACCATATAAAGAAATGATCAATCTACACAGAGTGCAAGAGAATTTGCACGCCATATCGATGCCATCCAAGGCCGACTAGCTACCTCTATAGTCCACTCTCTCCAAGCTCTGACTGCATCACCCAATGGATAGGGCTCTGGTCTGCAAACCGGAAATTGTCGGGTTCCTCGTTTCAGAGGCAAACGCCCCTAATAGTCGCCAAAAGTTGTGGATATATATTTCTTCTAGCTCCCTTCGAGTGGATTATTTTACTAAGTTCGGCCCACACCACATGTATTCCTGGCCCCTTTTTGAAGAATTTCATTTGCTACCACCACGTGTTCGCCAAGCGCTCTCCGCAGGGAATCCTTCCTTCACTCTCCTACGAGCTCCCACCATGCTTCCACGTGTCAACATTGCGGGCACTTCAAAGCTCCTTCCCTTCACTTTTCAATCGGGCCCCATCCACATGCCACGTAGCATCCATCCATGTACACTTTTTGGCAGACCCCACAATCAACGCCAATGGTAGAAGTTGCTCCACGTGTCTTCACCGCGGGGTATTTTTATCGCAAGGAGGAATCAACAAACGGGCCCCAACCTATTGCCACATGTCTCTTTTTCGGGGACTTCATCGAAGCGAAGGAGAGATTGAGTAACGTCCCTTGCCAGATTGCTACGTGTTCTAGTTTCCTTTGTAGGTGAATGACATGTCTGCACAAGGGTTTGTTGGGACCACTGCCATCATTCGAAGGGGATGCATTCGTTTTGAGAGCGACTACGTTCCATGGCCCGAATCTTTTCTATTGCAATGACTGGGGAAAATCATTGCTGCAGGCATCATTATTCATGATTGGGGAATCTTTTTGTTATTGGCTCACCAAGCAGTGGGATTTTATCTATATATACTGCTTCTTCCTTTCGAAAATGAGTTTGAAAGATACAGAAAAATTAGGGAAAAGACACCAAGCCTTTTGCATTGTTTTTAGATTATTGTATAAGACTCTCAGACTATGCCATTGTTCAGCCTTTCTATTTTCTTAAGCTATTTGATAAAACATTAGACTATGCCATTATTGTCCTGAATTATTTATTTGTAAAACTTCTGTGATTTTAATACAATTTTGTTGGTTTAGACCATGTCTTTGACTCTTCTTTTCAATAAACGCACGTATGAGAGTTATTTTATGTTATTAAATAAATTATTCAGGTTTTCATCTTTGATTTTTGTTATTATGTGGCTTAGCAGATTGTTGAATGGACCCTTAAATCACATCCCTAAAAGATAGATTTACCGTGCCTATATCTACATCTTGGTGCATCGCCTTAATTATATTTTTATTTTTTATATCTGCTTCTTTTTCCCATTCCAAAACCCCGAGTACAGAACAAGTCGGCTTCTTTAAAAACTCGAAGGTCACTCAGTTTAGCGCAATTGGTCCCCTCATTAACTGAGTTTCCCATAAAGGTTGTTATCTTGCCAATTTTTGGCATCAACATAGCCTACACTCGCCCTTACACCCAAATGTAGACAAAACAATGCTTTAAGACACCACAACCAAATCATTGCAAACCTTTCTAAAATCTTAAAGAACCAAAAACCTATGTAGGATTTTGTCAAAGGGATGGATCAAGTTGAGAAGCAAAAATTAACTACTTCATCAACAAAAACTATGGAATCATTATTGCCTCAAATGTTCAATGCTGCCATAACATTGCCATTTCTTGTCACTAGCTACTAGTCATTGATTTCTAGTGTTCCACGGGACGCGTCCCCCCTCCCCCAAAAATCTAGTTGTCTCACTGACCCAAATGTTTTGGAGACTTGGGGACAGCTAAGAAATGTCCCCCCACCAAGGAGCCGCTAGGACTTGGAAGACTCCGAGGAAATGACGGGGACTCTTGGATGTCTCAAGGACTTCTAGTTGTCCCTCGAGCGTCTCAGAGACGCCCAAAAGGCCCCCACGCTGGGACATACAATAAAGCAATTTTTTTTTAAAAAAAAAAATACTTTTCTAGGAATGTGAGCCTTGGGCCGAACCCTAAAAGCTCATGGGACCCTTCTAAAAGCCTCTAAGCTAAACAAAACACTCTCATTCTTCATTTTTTTGCTCACATATGCCATTTGATATTTTGCAACATCTAGGTGAAGAAGAGGAAAACCAGTGAGGAGTGAGTGAAATAGTGAGTTTGAGGTGGTGCAAGTGTAAGAGGGGTGAGAAAGAGAAAGAAGAAGAAGAATAAGAAGAGAAAGAGCATTCTACACCAACTTTGAAGGATTTTTCAAGCACAAGGTAGGTTTTTATAACTGTTTTTTGAAGTTTTTTCAAAAAAAAAATTCTAAATTTTTTAATTCATTTTGAAAATGTAGTTTGATATTGAATCTTACAATGGGCATTGAAATGAACACATGAATATGCATATGCAACCATGTCTATGAAATTATGATTAAAAATATTTAATCATAATTTCATAGACATGGCTGCAAATGCATATTCATATTTTCATTTCAAGGCTCATTGTTCTTTTTTCATCTTTCCATCAAGATTCAACATCAAATATTAAAATTTTGTTTTCAAATTTCTTAAACTAGGATGAAACTAGGCACTTATAGAATTTATTTGTTTATTGCAGTGTCACAATGAGCTCTCATGACATGAGTGAGGATGAGGTTCATTCTCATAGTGATCCTGATATTGAATATGCTCCTGAGGCTGAGAAGAGTGAACATGGGGCTGAGCTTGAAGCCCAAACTAGTTCCATGGCAAGTAAAGCAAGTACTTTAGAGTGCCCTTCTACAATACTAGCAGAGTATGTTAAGAGTCCTTTTGATCACAAATCCCTTCTCAAACAGTTTGCAACAAAATTACTAAACAGGTAAGGGGCAACATCTAGTGGCACAAGGAGGTGGAATTGCAACTTTTGTGGTCTAGAGTTGTTTGGGAGGATCACTAGAGTTAATGCACACCTTCTTTTCATTAGAGGAAAAGGTGTGGATATATGTTCTTTTTTGGAAAAACCAAAAAACATTAAATACAAAGTTGAAATAAATAAGTTATGGGGTGTTCCTGATGATACTCCAATTGCACCTGTGCCTACTACTTTGCTTCATAGGACACATCTTTTGAATAGCTAGACATAGCATTCTAGCCATACTTTGCAGATGAGAGTAGGAAAGACACCAAGTTCTCCTTCCAGTGCCTATGTAGGAGAGGGGAGGGGGAAACGGAAATTGCAAAGTCAAACTCAAAGTAACCCCATAGCAGATTTGTTTAATGCGGAACTCAAGATCTTTGCCAATGGCATCCCATTTCATTTTGCTCGATCTCCTTATTATAAGGAGATGATATCGATGGTGGCAAAGGGAGGACCATCATATGTGACACCAGGTGAGACGAAATTGAGGACCACAATCTTGGATAAGAACTATTCCAAGATCAATTTGTTGATGGAGAAGATGGAATGTTAGGTTAAGACATGATGCAGCATAGTCATGGATGGGTGGACGGACATTAGCCATCGTCCACTCATTAATATCATGGTTACATGTACTGAAGGCCAATATTTTCTTAAGGCAGTTGATTGTTCATGGCATCGAAATGATGTTGATTTTTAGTTTGAGGTCCTCAAGGAGGCTATTGAGGAGGTTGGCCCACAAAATGTGGTCCAAGTAGTGACAGATGCAGCACATGTGTGCAAAGCTACAGGGAGACTTGTTGAGGCAGCTTATAGGCATATTTGGTGGACTCCATGTTGTGTGCATGCCATGAACAATGCACTCAAGGACATGAGGAAGATTAGTTGGATTAGAGCAGTGGTAAATGATGTAAGAGATGTGCAGATGTTTATCTACAACCACCACACATCACATGCACTCTTCAGGACCTTCGCTAAGGAGTTCCTGAAACCTACTGATACGAGATATGCTTCCTATTTCATTCTCTTGGAAAGAATGAGTTGCAAGAGGCACTGCAACTCATGGTTATGACAACAGATTGGAATAGGTGGGCCGAATCTAAGATAGAGCGAGGAGGGTGAAGGATACAGTGAAGAGTGATGTGTTCTAGGGTGATGCAAAATATATTGTTGCCATCATTAAACCAATTTTCCAAGTTATCAAGTATGGGGATGCGGATGCACCTAACCTTGGAGAGGTGTATGAGTGCATCGATTCTATGCTTGATCAAATGAGGGTTGTTGTGCAAGAGAGGGACCCCACATTAGCATTCTACCACAAGCACATTCAACCAATCATTCACAAGAGATGGGAGAAGCTCAACACTCCCTTGCACATGGTAGCCTATGCATTGAATCCTAAGTGGTACTTGACTAGGCCTAGTAGAGTGACATCGATACAAGATGCAGAGGTGAAGGTAGGGTTCTTCAGGTGCATTGAGAGGGTGTATGATGCAGTAGATGCCAGCACAATTCGCACTGAGTGGACCAAATTTGCCACTCTTAGGAGTTATTCAGATGCGACCAAGATGGATATGGCAACTATGGTGCAGGAGGACCCAATTTTGTGGTGGACTTGCCATGGATCAGGATCTTTGACTACCACTCTAGCCATTTGATTGTTATCTAGGATTTCTACTTCTTCAGTTGTTGAGAGGAACCGGTCTACATATAGCTTCATCCACTCTCTTAAGAGGAACAAACTTACCTCTAGGAGAGCAAAGAAGCTTGTGGCTATACGTAGTGCTTTGCATCTCATTGACCACAAAACACTTGTACAAAGAGAGTCCAACAACACGATAGGATGTAGAGCCAAAGGAGCCAAACAGATTGATGAGGATGCTTCAGATGCAAGGTTGGTTGGTGTTAGTTTGGCAAAGCTTGACCACAAAGATTCCAGTAGTTCAAGTGATGAGGAGTTTGGGGATGATTAGAGGCCTCCCTTCACTACATTTTTGCATTTTGTACTTATTTTGATATCAATGTATCATGCTATTCATTGTAATCATCTTTCTGATATGATATTTTGATGTGACATGTCATATTTTCAATATAATAGAAATCTCAAATTCGACAATTTCATTTGTCAAATTTTAATATTTTATTTACTTTGTTTTTTAGTAATAGTATTCAAGTATTTAAAATGTTAGTATTTGCAATTTTGTTATTTTACTAATTTGCCAATATTTAATTTGAAATGTTACTCTCAAACATCTTTTTATAACTAGTTATTCAAGTACCATATGTATATCAGCACCCTTCCCCCTCTGCCAACCCTTCGGTCATCGTTCCCCCGCCATGCCCAAACTTAGACCCTTTGTCCCCCATCCCCAACAAGGGATGCGTCCCCATCAAGAAACTCTATGGAACATTGTTGATTTCCCTCCACCACACACAACATAAATGAGTACATGTGGCACTCCTATGCCATCTTTTCCACTCAAATACTCCTCTTTATTCTAATCGTGTCCTGCATGTCCTATTCTAAACAACGAGGACCAGTTTCGCCTAACAGGGCAAAGAGGATAAATGGGGGAGTGGTTAAATAAGTCTATGTGTTAATTGGCCTCTTCATATCAAAGCCTTTGCAACATCTAGACCTGCCTTAGCTCTACTAAAAATACGTTTTAAGTTAAATAATTTGTTGAATGTTTTTTCTCTAAATTTTACAGATGTTGAAATTATATTTGTCCAATGGCCATCTAAAACTAAGTGTCTTTGTTCCATTTGATCGAGACAAATGATTTAATAATTCTGCAAGGATGCATGCTAGGTCGCTCCATTTAAGGGTACGAGTATCAGAGTATAATTTCTGACTAATATTATTATTTCATGGTTGGGTTTAGCTATGCTGTGTAAGGCAATATGGCACTATCTCTGTTTTGGATTTGTATGAATCTTCTTTTTGTAGAAAAAAACAAAGAGAGCACAATCTATCAGTCCTGTGATTTTCTTTATATCAAGGACCATATAAGACGTAATAACTCTCCTTTTTAATTATTATAATAAGTTTACTTTTATCAAAAAAATAAATTTAGACATCGTGGGTTCAAAAATGGAGGCTAAGCACATTCCTTATCTTGAATAAAGCATTCCTATTTTCTTTGAGAATACATATGCAAACTTTGAATTTGGTGGGCATAAACAATTGTATACTTCAATTTGTTAACTTCAAACATAATCAACCGTAATTTTTAGGGTATGAAATCATTGTATCCTTCAATAAAATGGTCAAAATAGTGCCCAGTAGCTTTGCTTTAACATCGACAGCATTGCCTCTACAAAAAATGTCGTAGGGCCTCAACTCAGTAATCTCAGACCTTGCATCCAAATTCTGAAAAGTTCCCTTAAAATTGATTTTATCCCTCAATCTCCAAATCAGGCTATGTCCACCCTAAAAGGCACAAGCTGGTAGTCGTAAGTGTTAAAGTTCAAAACAAATCCAGAAATTAGTAAACCTTACTTAGATGATAATATTTTGCTGATACAATGCTTTGAACTACTATACTTACGGTTCTTATATGGTAGGAAACACTTGATAGTTGATACCACATAAGTTGGTGATGTGAGCGGCACTCTTATCTCTGTTCTAACTACAAACTCTTAAGCATTCCAAAGGCAAGGAAAGACTATTAGTTAATACGTTGTTAGCTTTCATTACATCAAATAGTGTCTGTATCTTACTTTAAGCTAACATACACAGGGAAAAAACCAATTAAAACCTCAAATTTGTCAATACATTAAGAATACTATAGCTTGCAACTGTTCATTTTCTATCATTCAATGTTAATGCCGATCTCCTATTTTGAAACTCATACAAGACAATTCCACTTCCGATGCTATACAAAGGGCATGTCTATACCATAGTACAAGAGTTATGCCACATCTGCAGATGCTTGATTATTGCGCTGCATCTCTTTGAGGGTAAATGCATAACCCAGGAAAACGCATTTTAAGTCTGCAATGGGCAATAAATTAGGCTTTTAGATGCTTAGTCTACCATAACTGTATCACATTCCTCAGAGGAATCAATAGATGCCAGTAAATCTTCAATAGTCAGAGGTGAATGACGAGCTGCATACTGGAAAAGAATCTGTATCATATGCCAGAAAAGCTATTCAATAATGGGTTCACAAGATAATCTTTGAAGACTCCATTGCATCATAGTAGCTTAGAAACATATGCCAGTTTGGTGTCTGCTGCAGTACATACCTTTGAGCAGCTGTCTGCAAAAGCGCAAGCATGAACAATACCCTCAAAGTGCAAGTCAGCAACTGTGGGCTTTCCATCAGCAATATGCAGGCCCTGATTACCAACCATAAACCGTAGAAGACTCCCAGGTTTCAGATGTTTGTTATTCTGCAAAAATGGGAGAGTATATCAGGGATTATATCTGAAAAGAGCAGTACAACTAGCTAGCAGATTATTTATGGTTTACAAATGTAGAACAGCTTCATGATTCAAATGGTCCTCTGGTGATACAGAATGTATCTTAAAGTTACAATAGGCAACATCAGTCTTTCCAAAGATAACAAGCATATATTTCCTCACTAACAAGCATATATTTATGGAAGCTATGTTACCGGGTTCGCCCCTGGGAAGCCTGGGTACGATTTGGGTTCGGTCCGGGTTCGGAATTCGGGTCCGGTTCGATCAAATACGCCCTGGGTTCGGATTTCTCACTGTGGGTTCAACCAGGGTTCGAAACCTTGACTGTGGGTCCGGCCAGGGTCCGTTTTTTTCAAACCCAGGTAGAATTTACCATTGTAGAGACAATAAAAGTCATGAGATTTACCATTGTCTTAGATAAAAGGTAAAATTACAGTCTAGTGGCAAAGAGAAGCCTCATAGTCATTGACACATCATTATAAAAAGCTCATGTTGGTGATAACCAGTTTGAGGTACCAAGGATAGTTTTTGTTCCTGTGGACATTATGATTAAGTGCATAGATAATAGACATGAAGTAAAATACTTCTCATACAAAACATGTCAATAATAGTCAAACTACAGATGATACTAATTATATGGATCATTTTTCTATAGGAGGTTTGTTGACGATCATAAGGCCTTCCTGATTGTTTGTGCTTTGAAGTTGTGAACCATTGATAAAAAAATTCACTTTCAGGTGCCTATTACAGGGTCAACATGGTTTGCATTCACCAAAATGCTTTTGGACAAATCAATTACCGGTTTGAGGTCTAGGATGACAACTAGGATGGCAATTGTGGCAGATTTCTGTGCCAAATTGGAAATAACAATCACTTCAAAAGAGGTTAGGAACTGGGTTGAACTTCTTCTGCTCCTTCCAGAGCAGGCAAAAGTGGAAGAAGATGATGACCCTAATGCAGAAGATGAAGAGAAGGCATCGGTGCATCAACTCCATCTATTACCGTGGCATTTGAGTCAAAAATCAATGGCTTGAAAGAGGGGGTTTCAGCAATTATTGGTGATATTGAGGAGCTTACCTCCTGCCAGGATCTACAACTGGTGATCAAATATCTGTTGGTGTCTCATAGATTGTTGTCTTTACTTAGAGGTATGCTGAATTGGGCCATGAAAAGGTCTAAAATTAATCATGGTGTTAAATTTGAAAGTCTCTATAATCCTGGTGCAACAGGGAGTTGATGCTGAAGCAAGAAGTGGTTGCTGGTGATGGTTGGTGTGGCAAGCTGAAAAGTGAAGACATGGGCTCCGATGCTATTGTTGGTGTTAGTAGATGGGGTGTCTCCTGGTCTTCTTGAAGGATTTTGGACTCTAGGTCTGATGGTTTTTGGTCCATGCTATGACATTTGAGTATAAAGTGGTGGTGTATTTTTGCTATGTTATTTGACTATTAATATGGTGGTGTATTTTGAACTTAATTACTGCTGCAAATATGTATATATTTCTGATTTTTATATCTTTTTGTATTACCGAACCCAAAACGAACCCAACCCCAAAAAAAAATTTCCCGAACCGGCGAACCGGGTTCTTGAACCCGAACCTAAACCCAAAACCGAACCGGTAACTTAGTATGGAAGTGAACGAAACTACAAAAATAAAGGAATCTTCCAAAGGGAAAATACCGTGCTTTAAAATACTCTTAGGTAGGTCACCATGGAAACATTTATTGGCATATATTTTTGTTTTGAATTATTTCCAGGACTACTTATAACCACAATTATGATCAATAGTCTATAAAAAGTGGTAGAATAACAAGAATTAAAAACGGCAGTTGATTTATGCAGCAGAAAAATGAGAGCAAAAAAAATATAAACACAAAATTGACAGCAGAATTTTGAAGAAGACAATTGAATACAGATATTTTGAAGACAATGAATGCTGAACTGAAAATCTATATCAATAATTTTCTGTTGGAAAGTAGGCCACTTATAACAGATCATTTGACATGGTCAATTGGCGACGGGAGGAAAGCCTCATTTTGGATTGACTCCTGGAATGGCTATGAGCCATTGGTCAATATTCCGGGGATGGTGGAAGCCTCTAGGCTGGCAACCACGGCTCTGGGGGAGAAGCTCTGTGACTATGTTTTAATCCGTTTGGTAAATGGTAGGAAAGAATATGTTTGGAATGAATTTGCCATGCTGTCAGCAGAACAACGAAATGTCCTCAGGGAAACTCTCTATAATAGGTGTTTATCCTTTTCAAATGAACCAGATAAGATAAAATGGTGTGCGGCAAAATCTGGCTCTTTTTCGGTAAAAATTGGCTATGAGATTCTTGCTCGTGAAAGGTTGGAGTTGGGGTGGCCGAGCAAGCTATGCTGGGGTAAATTTGTTTTGCCCAAAGCTGGAGCTTTTGCCTGGGTAGCTCTTCATGGGCGAATCCTAACAGGTGAACGGTTAATTAGTTTGGGTTTCCAGGGCCCTTATAGGTGTGTTTTGTGTAAAAACAACATGGAAACTACTAACCATCTTTTAGTAGAATGTCCATATGCACAAGTGTGTTGGAGTCATTTTTGCGGGAAGCTGAATTGGCAAGGTCCTCTCCAGAACAATGTAAAAGAGATCTTTTTATCTTGGCCGTATTTGGGTAAGGGCTCGGCTCTGGCAGGTCTGTGGTTGGAAGTGTCGGCAATGGTTATTTGGCACTTGTGGCGTGAGAGGAACATGAGAATCTTCAATGGGAAAAGCCTGCATGCTGAGTCGGTAATCTCTAAAATAGAGAATGGGGTGTGCGAGCATTTCAATACTAAAGCGTCAAACAAAAAATTCAAGTTCTTTTCAGCCTGGGACGAAGCAATGCTAAAACAATGGCCCTTGTTAAAAGCACCGAAGGGATCTCTCATGAAAGATAACTCTCAGAGGAAAAATGCCAAATGGGAACTGCCCCTGAGGGGCAGACTAAAGCTAAATTTTGATGGGGCCTCGAAGGGAAACCCGGGCCCTTCGGGGGCAGGCTATGCAGTGCGAAATTCGTCTGGTGGTTTAGTCTGGGCAGCGTCTCTAAAATTGCCAATCGGCACAAACAACGAAGCAGAGGCTGAAGGGTTGCTTGAAGGCCTAAAATTGTGTGTTGACAAAGGTCTGAAGGACATTGACATAGAAGGTGATTCAGAAATCATTGTGCAGGCTGCGGCCACTAGAAAGGCGCTGAATTGGAAAATTCAAAATTGGCTAAACCAAGTGGGGCCATTATTGGATCAAGTGGGCAACTTTTCTATCCGTCACATTTTTAGAGAATCTAATAGTTTGGCGGACTATCTGGCAAATTTTGGTGTTGATCAACCTGTGCTTGCAAAGGCTTCCAATGACATTGGGTTCTGGCCGCATGGTGTAGAGCTTTTGAACAAAGATTCAGATGGATGAGCAGTTGCTTCCATAAGGGCGCCTATTTCTCTGACAAAGCAACTATATACAGATTTTCATTGCAACTACTTTCTGCATAGTGGGGCTCTGGAACATAAGGTGGTTTGTAGCTGCTAAATGATGAAGACATCTAGGAATCGTTGGTTGTATTGCTGGTGGTGTGCAGCAGATCTTGGGGAGCTTTTTCTGTAGGTTGTTCACGTGCTTGTTTGGGTTATTGCTGTTTTCTTGTGGCAAGGAGCAGACCACAAGAAGGTGTTGGCAGAGGTCCCCGTGGAACGTGGGAGGTTAATGAAATTAATATAATATTATGCCGGTGGCCCAGGTCCACAGGATTTTTGTTTCTGGGCGAGTTTTCACAGAAATTCGCAGTGTTGGATGGTTGTAATTGTTTTTGATCTTTGAATAAGAATGAGTGTTACCCTCACTGGTAGCGATTCGCCTAAAAGAAGACAACAATAAAAACCAAGAAAAAAAGAACAAAAAAAAAAAAATAATAATAATAATAATAATAATCTGAAATTAAATAAATAGCCATATTAATCTGTTTCTCAGTGTGCTTGATACACACAAGGAGTATTTGGTATATCAAAGGTTTAGTAATCTAAAATCTAAAAACATGCAGAAAAATTTATATATGCGAATGCCTAATCATTAAAGAGTGTGCCACATATACATAAGGAGTATATCAAAAGATGAATAATTTAAAATTTGAAAATATGCAAAACAATAATTTAGATATAGGGAGATCATGACAGTTAGACTTTGGCACCAATTGATATGACCATACTGTGAAATGTGTTTCTCTGCATTTTTATCACATAAGAGAAGCATGTGTGTGTCTCTGTGTGTGTGTGAATATGAATATGAATATGTATATATATGTATGTGTATGTGTATGTGAATATGTATATATATATATATATGCATGCAAAAAACTACAATGTCATTTATTGATTTTAGCTGTCTAGCTTCTTTTCTTTACTTCTATCTACATTTTACAGTTGTTCCAGCTGTCCAATTACTTTCCTAAATAATTCCTATCTACTTTTCACAATTGCCCCAACTGTTCACCAACTTTTTCATTCATTTTTGTCCTTTACAATTGCTTCACTTAACAGCTTATTTATATCTAGCTACCGTTACAGCCCTCTTCATTTTTTATCAGCCCACTTGCATGTGAACTCTAGCTAACTTTCTAACTACATAGTATGTCATCATCATGTTCTGAAAATAGGAAAATGCATTGTAGCAAAAAATTATACCAGGAATCTAAAGAAAATTTAAAAAACACTAGCCAACAGGTTAAAAAGATCATTGAGAGCACCTGTTCAACAAATTGTGGAGGCATGCTTGCTAGAATCACCGGCGGATCATCTATTGTACCAACTGTTCCATCTTCTTTCAATTCCAAAACAATCTGTCAGTGTCAAAAGAAAACTTTCAATTAAAACGAGACATACATAAGTCAAAAATGTAAATTTAATTCAAGTCAGCTCTTACAATTATTTAGATCAAAGCATTTTAAGATAAACATTATTCCACAAACCTCAAATCTCTGGAGTGAGAAAATAATGTCCATTTGTCTTATGTTTTTGATAAAATAAGCAGCAGTTACAGGGTGCTGTACCCACACACAAAAGACCCCAAGGACAGAGAGCTTAAAGCAAAAGGAAACTAGGGTCACAGGCCATAAACAGACCAGTGACAGAAAACTTACAACAAATTCACAGCATAGTAAATATCAAGATAAAAACAAACAAGAAGAAAAACACCCTACTTGGGAAGGTTTTCCCAATCCTCCATGAGGAATTTAATGACATCCTGCTTTTGTTGGCTAGAACTGGGACCCATTGTCTTCTCGTGCTTTTTTATTTCCTCTTGCAGTACATAACCAAGAGTTACAGTAGAGTGAAGTATGACTTTTAGGGTGAAACAAGAGAGGCCATTAAGTTTCCAGTTCCACTCCAAATTTTCAACCCTAGTCGATAAAGCCATTAAAACCTGGAAGGTCTTCTCACAATTGGGGCATTTATCATCATTGTGTTCATTAGTGGGGGTGGATTCCTTCAGTTCTTGTAGCATTGCATTGAATTAAGGAAACAAAATTGAACCATCCACATCGGCCTCAACTTCCTCCGCATCATCATCATTGTTGCTATCATTATCCTCCTTGACCTGCTCAGGATCATCACTGTAAACCTCATCAACAGTAATGTCAGGGGCCTATTTGCCATCCAACCTATGGGATCTTCGCACACTAGGGTTAGTGTGGTGAGCATCAATATTTGCATCAGGTTCTCTTTTACTCTCATCTTTGTTCATGTTTTTATTGTTATCATCAATCTCCTCATCAAAAATGTCTTCTTCAACCTAGAAGTTTACAATGGCTTTCTTTTTCCTTTTGATGGGTGACTCTTTCACAGTTGTATTAGGTCTTTTCCCAAGCCTTTTGGGGCTGGGGGGAGTTGTGTTTAAGCTCGCACAACCCAGCAGCAGCAGTTTTTTGGCTCGGGGCTTTGCGTATTTTAGAAGATTTGGGTTGCTTAATTGGTGGCTTTGAATTTGGATTAGGAGTAGCATGTTTAGCAGGCAGAATCGATTTTCCTTTTGGAGGAGGTTTAACAGCTTCCTCATTTCGAGGGTTTGGGGGGCTTCCAGAAGGGGAAGGAGTAGCAGAGGGTTCTTCGACCAGGCAAGCCCTAATTGGCTTGGAGGGACATAAAGCAAAGTGGAAATAGTACAATTTGAGCATGAGCCCCCAGTGGAGCAGAATGGGTTGTTTATCCGGGTTTTTCGAAGACATCTCTATGGCCTCTTTCACAAATTGTTCAAGAGAGGACAGCAGGTAGAATGAAAAGCTAATCAACACCTTGTTCCTAAAATGGTTTAGAAGAGGGAGGTGATAGAAGTATTAGCATTTAAAATGACCCTCAAGGGTGATATATTTCATTAGAACAAGGCATACCTTATCCCACAGGTTGGGGAGCTTGTCAGGGTCGTATCACGCATACAGTTTAACAAGGGTCTCTCCTTTGAAAAACAGTCTTTTACTCTCATCTTTGTTCATGTTTTTATTGTTATCATCAATCTCTTCATCAAAAATGGCTTCTTCAACCTAGAAGTTTACAATGGCTTTCTTTTTCCTTTTGATGTGCGACTCTTTCGCAGTTGTATTAGGTCTTTTGCCAAGCCTTTTGGGGCTGGGGTGAGGTGTGTTTAAGCTCGCACAACCCAGCAGCAGTTTTTTGGCTCGGGGGCTTTGTGTATTTTATAAGATTTGGGTTGCTTAATTGGTGGCTTTGAATTTGGATTAGGAGTAGCATGTTTAGCAGGCAGAGTCGATTTTCCTTTGGGAGGAGGTTTAACAGCTTCCTCATTTCGAGGGTTTGGGGGGCTTCCAGAAGGGGAAGGAGTAGCAGAGGGTTCTTCGACCAGGCAAGCCCTAATTGGCTTGGAGGGACATAAAGCAAAGTGGAAATAGTACAATTTGAGTATGAGCCCCTGGTGGAGCAGAATGGGTTGTTTATCCGGGTTTTTCGAAGACATCTCTATGGCCTCTTTCACAAATTGTTCAAGAGATGACAGCAGGTAGAATGGAAAGCTAATCAACACCTTGTTCCTAAAATGGTTTAGAAGAGGGAGGTGATAGAAGTATTAGCATTTAAAATGACCCTCAAGGGTATTATATTTCATTAGAACAAGGCATACCTTATCTCACAGGTTGGGGAGCTTGTCAGGGTTGTATCACGCATACAGTTTAGCAAGGGTCTCTCCTTTGAAAAACAGGTGCATATTCTCCATTTCTTGCACCTTCGTATGCTTCTTGAACTTTTGCCCATTTGTGTTGTTATGTTTGTGTCTAGGCCAGCTTTAATGAAGTGAATCATTACGTCAAAACTAAATGCATTTTAAGATTGAGTCAAGCATTAACATATCAAAGGGTTAAGACAATTGAATAAATATTATTCATATTCGTATACAACTCAATTCTTAAAACAATAAAATTATTGTAAGAGATTCTATCTCATTTAATCAAACATTTTATTGGAGAAATCCATGTTGAGGACAAAGAAGAATTTTGCAGAAAAACAGAACTAAGGCAGCTACAAGGTTTCTAAGAGATAGCCCAGTATACAAAAATTTCCAGATTAAGGAAATCCTACAACAGGCAAATGGGACAATTGTGAAGCTGAACCATCTTTACCAGGTTGGTAAACCAAGGAATGCTACTCTTTTGTGCACCATATTCATCAAGAAGTGAGACTGGTTTGAGGATGACAAGAGTGAATGATGTATCTGATGAGCACACGGTTATACTGGGAGGGGTGAATCAGTATAACAATATTCTTTTTCTTTTAAAACTTTTTTAATCACTTAAGATTTAATCAAAATTAGCACATATGTAAAATCAAACAATGAGCAACACAATTTACGTGGAAACCCTTGCAAGAGAAAACCACGGCAAAAATATTGCTTTAATTAATCTTCTTTTTACAAATTCTAGAGGCACCAACCCCTCATTCAATTTGTGAGCACCAACCCACTAAAGGCACCAACCCCTCATTCAATTTGTGAGCACCAACCCATTAGAGGCACCAACCCCTCATTCAATTTGTGAGCACCAACTCACTAGATTTCTCTTTAAAAGTTCTGCTATAACTCTCTTCCCAATTTGCGATAATTCTCTTCCTGAATATGTTGTAAGCTGATCATAAATTTGCCACAAAAATCTGATCACTATCTCCTTATAAATCTGCATATAATCGTCTCACAATCTCCTCATAAATCTGCAATTAATCTTCACAACTTGCTCTTCATAAGTCAGCAAGTAACCTTCTTCATGAACCTGGTGTATATGATGTATTTGTCTTTCTTTTACTCTACACAAACACACTTTTCTTCACAACCTCACAAGATGATTTTATATCTTTCTAAGAGGGATGATTCCTTGTAGAGACATCACCGTTCATAACAAAATTACAAATAGACACATTCAAGAAACAGATCACACCTTTTCATAAATAATTGCTTCTTCCTTTAATACGTATTCACATTATCTAACATAGTTATTGGTTACACTCCTTCAAGAATAGTCACGTCTCCTTATAGAAGATCGCTGCCTTTTATAATTAATATAAACAATGGTAATCGCTGGCATGACTCTCTAAACAAATCTCCGCCTTTTATCTATCGCTGATTTAAATAGTCACAGCCCTTTAGTAATTTCCATCGCTGCCTTGAAGAATTGATTCCCAATTGCTTTTTATTTTGTCTTATTTATTTTCCTCTCATATGACTTTTGTCTCATATGCAATTTGTCCTTTTCCTAATTTTATCTTATCTGCTTTTTTGTATTAATATAAGTGTTGCCTTATAAAGAATCGCTTCTTTTGTGAATTATGATAACTGCACTTTAACAAAGGTAATCGTTGCCTCTGTAAATCCTTTGTTTCTACTCCTTAACTATTAATTACTAAAGTCTAATCTTTGTGACATTATAACCTCAACTAGCTTGTAATTCTTATTGATTGATAAGAAGTTGGCAAAGGCATTATGCTTTCTTGTGTCGTGTTGTTAATGATTGATAAGTGCACAATAAAACTCGGGTATTCTTTTTATAATCACTGCTTATTGCTGCCATTGTTAGGATAAATTTTGTGCTTGGAATCTTGTGGTCCTTCTTTGACATCAATGACAATAATCCAACAATCTTCCCCTTTCTCATTGATGGCAACCTCATATAGGTAATATGCAAAACTATAATGTCCCCATTTTGGAAGTAGAGTAATTTAATTAAATTAATTAATTAAGTTGTCCAAAATAATGATATTTCATGAGGATGACTAATTGATTATTTTAATTAAATTAAAAAGTGGTATTAAATTAATTATTTATAAGGTTATCAAATAAATCAATAATATAAGGTGACCTTATATTTAATTAATTTAATAAAGTGACTTAAATAAAATATTATATCATAAAGTCACTAAAATAATATTCTAGAAGCTTCTTGAAGAATTGGAGAAAAAGAATAAATAGAGGGGTTGGCTAATCTTCTAATCATCCCGTTGTTGAATATTGTTTTGATTGATTTCATTGGGAAGCCTATAGTTTCTATATTCGATCATTGAGATCGAAAGCTCTCTTTGATTGGCAACTCTAAGGCTGTGAAACTATCAACTGATATTGTTGCAGATCTGGAGTGGATAAATCAATCCTCTCATTTGTACTCAAAGTGTGGCCAAGGGCCAATCTTGGTGATTAGTTTGATTGGGTTTTTTGGAGATAGCTTGCATTCAATTATAGAGTTCATAGGAGGTTTGCATTTGCAGATTGGAGGATAAATAAGAGTCTGATATAAATTTTCAATCATTCATACTAGCTAGTTGGAGCCACGATTTTGCACATATCTCATTCCATTGGCATCGATTTCTTCAATGGTTTCCAGCACTTTATACTTGGAGGACTAGCAATGATTTATCATGCATTTTGATGAGGTTTACAAGCTGATATCTATTTAATCAAAGGTCTGATCCCAGAGAGCAGGGGCGGCCAGACAAGGAAGGGCGATTTCAAGATAGAAGGTGAGATAAAATCCAATAAAATTCAGGAAGCATTGTGAGTTGATAAGAAGCCTGGGCGCTGGCTTGTTGAAGGCAAATTCATTGAACCTAAGGGGAACCGAACCAATTTGCTGTGGCAGCCATTAATTCCAGGTTCTCATATTTGGTGTTATTTGTGTTTGATTCACCATTTTATGATAGCATTCCTTGCTGACTTCATCAGCATCAATTAGCATTTGTAAAAACCCTAGTTTCCCCCTGATACTGATTCTAACTGAGTTTTTAGGTTTTTCTGACGTTTTTGGTTTTTTTGCTTGTGTTTTGAGTTTTTGATGCAATAAATGAAAGGTACGATTTTGCTTGAAAATAATAATAAATTTAATAAAAATTAAATAACTCTGGAATTGATAGAATATGGATGCCAGTATCTTTATTTGATCTTCTCTACAGATTACAAGAATACCCAGATACATGCAATGAATAAAACAATGAATTTTCAATATTTAAAGAACCTGATATTTGCTGCAACTGAAGTACAGATCTGGTACGGCTGAAGTAATAAATGCCTTTTCCCTTCTGATTGATGATTGCAGATGGCTCCAGTAATGAAGGCGCTTCCACTGGTGAAGGTTTGAAGCTGGTATAATAGGCGTTTCTCTCAAGATGAAGAAACACGCCTCTGAGTGAAGGTACGGCCTGACAGAGCAGTACGGCCTGTCAGAAAACAGCATCAAAAAAGTACGGCCTTCTCAAATATCACTATCCAAGTCTCGGTGTATGGGCGCCTTGATGAATAAATATTGTCTGAATGCAAACAACTGAATAAAACTCTGAAGATGATAGATTCTCTGAAGCTCTGTGATTTCCTCTGAATGAGAAAACCTCTGTTGGCAATAGATCAAGTGATATTCCACACCCTCTGAATTGCTTTCCGATGGAGATGGCTCGTTCCCCAAGGAATTCGAACGCGAAACCCTAAAGTCTCAGGCTCAGATCAAAGTTGATCAGTTTCAATTCTCAATAATCTCATAAAAAAAAATGGCCCAAAACCCAAGGCAAATCCACTATTATGCTGAAAAGTGCGATTTCCTTAAGAATAGGGTTTTAATAAAATATTCACATTTTAATCTTTTAATTTCTCCAGTCACAGCTGAATATTTTAATATAAATCAAATGTCAATTTTGGCCCCTTCAATGATGGCGCACCCCTCAATGAGAAATCACTTAAGTTATAAATTAATATTATAACTTTATATTATAATCATTAAATAATTAATATTTAATTAATGCAATTAAATATTAATATCTTCCTCGATACTCATCCGATGACTGATCCGTCTGATGCTGACGAACTCTGAAGTGATTCCGAATACTGCCAAAGCCATACTGCTAAAAATAGCAGGGGTCCCACTCTGCCTGCCAGGAACTGTTAAAAATAGCAATTCTGCAAAAAGTCTCCGATTGAGCCAAAACAAAAGACTACTGATCAATCTCTGCTAACTG
>VDFB02010040.1:0-20182 GCA_007258455.2 Sequoia sempervirens
CATTCCTCCATGGATGTCAATAAGAGGGAGCACATAATGTTGTCAATGATTGCTCCAAGTATTTGTTTACATCAATTTTCTTTAATGTAGTAGCATCTCATTTGTCTTATTTGTTGCATAATGACTTATATTTTTTTCATTCAATAGTCATGTGCATTAATTTATATATAAATCAATAAAATGGTTATAATAATTATGTAATGTTTATGTTCATTCAACTAGGTAAGTACAAGTTAAAGATATGAATGTATATATCGAGCCTCTTATTGATGAGTTACTAAAGTTATGGAATGGCATCACTATGTATGACGTCTCTAGACCAATATGACAAAGACAATTTTAATTCCATGTAATGCTTGACATAGACAATTCATGATGCCCTAGAGGGCTAACGCATTTTGTGGTATGTTATAATGTTGATTGAACTTTTAGCGATATTTAATTTTTATGAAGTAGATATCATGCATATTTTTAAATAATCTATTCATTTATATAATTAAAAAATTGACATATTTAATCAATTATATATATGATCTTGCAGGTCTTCAAACAAAAGGAAAATTTTGCATGTCCAATTTGTGGTCCCAAGATGAAATCTTATCGTTCAACAAGTTTAGGAAAGTAGGTGTTTGACGAGTATAGGCACTTCCTCCATAGAAATCATAAGTATCGAACTACTTAAAAACATCTTTTGATGGAAATAAGAAAGAAGTACATCAAAACCATGAAGAATGACACCTAGCCTATGGAAGTTGGAATATAATAAAATTAATCATCAAGATTATAAATCAGATCAAATTGTTTATCTATCATATATGATATGTTTTGAATTTATATTTTTATATTGTGTTGTGTTTACTCATGTTGTAATTGACAATGATTTTCGTTGTTAATTTTTTTAACTTATATATGCTTCATGAAGGTCATCAAGGCATTAATGAGGTGAAACTCCACGAGGCCGAAAAGTTATCCTAGATAATTTAGTGGGTTTCCCCTACTATGAGGCGACTACAAATTGTGCATTGTTTGATACAATGCATATCAGAAAGAATATAACAAAAACGTTATGGAAAATATTGGATGGAAGGCATGACAAAGAAAAAATTGTCAAAATTTGTAGTGACATTCAGGAAGCCAATCATGTAATGAAAAATGTCATTCAATTGAATAGCGATGGAGACCAAATTAATATAAGTGCCCTTCCTTGGTTATTAATGGAGCAGCAAAGCAATGCTATAAAAGAAGTCATACGAAAAATTCAATTTTCCACAGGATTTGCTGCGAACATAAACAATATCATAACAAAGAAAGGTGAATTTGGGTCAGGGATGAAAACACATGATTGGCATACCTTCATTAAGGTAATTATTCTGGTATATTATACACTTGTATACTACATGTACTTTTCAGTATATTATGTTTACTATTGAAAAAATAATGAAAAGATCATTTTATAATTGTTGCAGTACATTCTACCTCTATCTTTCCCAAACAACTTCGACAAGAATGTCAAGCAAATTTTATATGATCTTGGAAAATACATGAGGTAAGTAGCGATATTTTTTCAATTCCTTGTATAGATCTTATAATTTCCATTTGTTTTACTTGTTATGTAATATATTGTATATTTTTGTTAAATTTCGTTAATATATTTGCACCTTGAATCACTTGTAGATGGTTGTCATCTAAAGAAATCCATAAAGAAGATATAAATTATTGGAAGATAAAAATTCCTCGTCTAATGTGTGAAATGCAAAAGTGTCTACTTTCTACATTTTTCAATGCACAATAACACTACCTCATACACCAAGTTGAGGAGATTGAATTGTGTGGACCTGTACACACAAGGTCAATGTGGATGGTTGAGAGGCACTTGAAATTTTTGAAGGATTTGGTTAGACAAAGAACACATCCTGAGGGTTATATGGTGGAGGGATATATGGTATACCAGACCATGGTGTATATTAGTGAATATCTTCCTAAGTTTGCAGCAAAGATCTATGTAGATCACATTTGGGATCCCAACTCCATTAACAAATTTGAAGGGGAGTACTTGATGGGGAAAGGTAGATTGAGGAAAGTGAGAGGTAATTATAAGATGGTCATGGAGATTAATTAGAATACATTTTACATATGGTTTTTATTTATAGTGTACTTATTTAATTATTAATCTTCAATATACATCAATTATAAATTAAGGTCGTATATCGTGGTAATTAACTAATTATATGTTATTTGTGAATTTCAATTTTTTTTATACAGTTGATCAAGAGTGGGATGCACTACATTTGTACGTTGCAAACAATCTTGATTGGATGATGGTATGGATTGAATGATGTCAACAATCTGGTCACGCATTAACATGGGAAAGTGTGGCTTCATTTGTTAAAGAAGCTCGTTGTAATGGAGATTCCAATGTTACACAAAGGGAAATTGATTTAGCACATGGTTTAAGAGATAAACAGGTACGTATAAATATATTAATCGTCCATATTATTTAATTATTTTCAATTTTATTGATGTATATATGATGTTGAGGATCCAAAAACAACACCAACAACATCATTTCATGAAGGTAAATCAAACCCAATTAGAATCAGGAGAAGATAAAATTCTTAATTCACTTTATTTATCCTTAAAACTCATAAAAATTCTTTTGATTCTTCAATTCTACAAGACTTCAAGGCAACTAGTTAGCACTCCAATTTCAGCAAACCATATGTCATTTTTAGTATTCCAATTGACTCATTCAAAGCAAAAACCACATTAGAAAACTTTGACTCAATCAATCAGATTCACATCATTCTCAACCACCATATCAACATCTATACATTCTCTCGGCCTTTCATAAGGAAACACATTATGCTCACTTGCTACACAACCAATTACCAATCCTTCAAATTCTTGTATACATCATATCGTCAAGGCAACAAAACATTTATTCTAAATCAGATTCTAAAATGTCAATAACCAAACTTCAATCCTTGAAAACAGTCTAAACTTCTCAAATAGTACCAATTCATTTTCCTTACAAGGAAAACTAACAAAGACCAATCCTTCTTGCTATCAACTAGTTAATCAGTCCTTCAAGACACAAGATTCATCATGTTTTGAGAGAAATCAATTCAATACATCAATGTATAAATATCAGATCTACCTGCTCTGTAAAGATACCAAGACACATAATAGAATCATCATTCTCAAAACAATATGCACTGCCTTTAAAACCTTATTCAAGCATAAATTCTACTATAACTCCATCCAAATGAAAAGGTTCAAGTATTTGAGGTCACTCACTTCCTTATACACATAGATTTCCACTATCCATGAAATCTAAACATTAATTAGCAATAGACCTCCATACCCTAGATCAGGTGAACCACTCACACTAGGTTCAAAACCAAGATCCAAAGGCACATTTAGAGACCTTTTAATTCCCATATCATCATATCAAAAACTCAGAATGATTTATATTGGAGAAACTAGCAGATTTTAGACTGTACGCCCAAGAAAGGCTACTAGAATAGGGCTATTTTACAAAGCATCCACCCTTTTTCCAACTCCAAATTGTTAGAAAACCTCAAAAAGTCAAAGTAAAGGTCACAAAACACCATATTTATCCACTTTCAAAGATTGAAAGATCCATTTAGAAAATGTATTAATAAACCCTTAATTTTAGGCTGGAAACACCCAAAACAGTGAGGGTTTTGTGATTATCACCCTTACAAGCCTCCAATACTCCAACCAACCATTGAAACATGCTCCATTATGTCTACAAATTCCTTTAGAAGTATCTCCTTGGACATGCATATGTTATTTCTCCAATACCCTGCTGGAAACCTTCATTTTCAAGAGGAAAACTCATAAAATTAACTTTAAATCAGCAACACAACACCATATTCTTGATACCCTACACTCACACAAAACAAAATCACATAAAGGACACCCTAATTATCCCATCCCACCATTTATACTAGGCTTACATTGGTGGGATGGGCCTTAAACTTCTTTAGGGACTCTCAAAATCACAGTGAAACTAACTCTGCCCGAGACACAAGATTGTCTTTGATTCTTTTGCTGCTTAAAACTAACTTTCAGAATCTTTGACAATGAAAAGTACTCTTTCTCAAATGAGATTACAAAAGAACTAACTCTTGGATGTTACCAAATTAGCAATACAAGTTAAGAGAAATATAAAGAATGCTTGATAACTCAGAAAAATAGGGCTTTTATTCAAGATTTTGTTACAAGAATTTCAAGATTCTGCTCTTCCATGCCTTGCCATGCTTTTTATAAATTTTTCCCTCTTAATAACTGCATTTTATAACTTCTCATCGGTTCAAACTACCTCTTATCTCCTAATATGCTTGATTTATGCCTTTTTGTTTACATAATATTGCAATGTTTGCATTTTCACCTCCTAGTGACTTCTTTTATGATTTGATTACATTCAAATTAGCCTTTTTATGGCCTTGACACACAAATTGAGACTTGAACATGTAAATTTAACATATTATCCTTTTTAAGGCATTTACAAGATCTAGGTGCTCCTGCACCAATATATATGTTGAGATTTTTTTCTTTGCATACATTCGGCCAAGAATAAATATGTTTATCAACTGACGATATTGCAATAATTTTTACATGTTTGAAATATTTTAGGTGAAACACTACAAGGCTATGTGGTGCAATGGTCATAAATTTCAAGTCAAAAAGTTGGATGACACGAAGAAAACTTATGATTCTGGTACAACTGCAGTCTTTCAAGTGACTAATGTTTCATTTAAAAGTGACATACATCCAAAAGTATTAGAAAATAAATACTATGGGATTTTGGATGATATACTTGAGTGTGACTTTAAGTCCTTTAAATTAGTTGTGTTCATCATCCTATGGTTCAAGCTACGATTGAATGAAAATGATCTTGAGAGAACTGTTATTGAACATGATAATGGATTTAACATGGTTAATACAAGGTCGATTGAGCGAGTTGGAAATGAGCCCTATATTCTTCTAAGCCAATGTGAGTAGGTATTTTACTCAGAGGCTTCAGGTAAAATGAGTTGGTCATTTGTTGTTAGACATGATCCAAGAGGAAGGTTGGTAAAGTATAATGCGGTGGAAGAAGAAGATATCGAAGAACTAGAAGATTATGTAGATGATGATCAAGATCAACAGTTAGTTGATGATGTGCTTGCCGAAGATGTCGAAGAGGAGGAACTAGATGATGATGATGTAGGAGTTAATGTTCATGAAGATGATATCCGTGTGGATGATGAAATTATCAAAACTGATATCAATGACGATGATGATGATATGACCAATCCTTACAATGTCGAGTCTGGATTGGATAATACAGACAAATAGTTGGATGAAGACGAAGATCAATGACATTGAAATGTATGAGTTATGCAATTATATTATCTATTTGATATTAATTTCTTGATAGAATTATATTTGACTTATGTGGTTACATAATTAATTCATGATGTTTACATTGACATATGTATGAGTTATGCGATTATATTATCTATTTGATATTAATTTCTTGATAGAATTATATTTGACTTATGGGAGATTTGATTTTATGAATTTTTATCCATGTACAAACCTAATGGGTTGTGTCTGAACACTGAATATAAATGATATACATACACACACACATATATGTATTTATGTATATGTATTTGAAAATGTAAATGTAAATGTAATTACTAGATGCTCTCCTAGAACAATAAATGCAACATATCATTAAAGAAATCTATATCTATGTATATAAATGTGTATTTCTAAATGCAAGTGTAAATGCAAAGAGCATATGGTTTTGTAGTGTTATAGATACAACATATCCATAAATTAATGTAATTGAAATTCTAAAGTCTTCAACACATATAATTCAAACTGTTAGGCACATAAATTGTTTACAACTTGTGTAAACATGCAAGTGAATAATTGACAAACTCTTCTTGAGATAGAATGGCAATTCTAGTTATGTGATTCTTCTGATTAATCCAACTAACACTTACCAATTGTTGTGATTGATTAAAAGATTTTAATCCCTACTTGAGAGAACCAAATAACCAGACCACACATATATAGCAAATGTACAATGATAAACATAGTATAAACTCGTTATATCAATTTAAACAATAGAGAAGCATCGGAATGGAGACAATCAAATAATTGCATAAATTTAACAAACAGCTGATACCAAAATCTTAATCCGCGACTTAAATATCTTCATTTACTCCATCAAAATACATGCATCTAATTCTCTGTATATGAAAGCATTTTGTAGAAAGCTATCTACTGAATATCTCCTAACGCCTAGATTTGTTGCATTACTATGGAAGAGAAATAAATACATCAAAACTTGGAAGGGACATGTCCCTTCACAAATGTTTTATTTTACTTAACTAATTAAAACAAGAGATTAGGCTCTATTTAGCCATAGATGAACATTTGATAAAAGATGTAGATAATCCTGTCGTTCATGAGTATCGACATCTCCTAATGTGTTCCTGGCCGATATTTCCACCTTTATCATCCTTTCGTTCTCCTCGCAGCTCTTGTCTAATGTCGAATCCTTCCCTATAGCATTTTCCAGAATTCTCTATAGCATCAATTCACATTCTTTGATCCACTTGGTTTTCTCTTTCAACTTTTCTCCATCTTAAAATAGTGTAGGCAGTCCCATATTCGTAACATCAACCAGCCTATTTGCATCTTCTCGCAGTTCCTCATAAAGGTCCCTGTGTTTCTTTATAATATGGTCACCCATACCAATGGCCACACTGTCAGGAACATCTCTTTCATTTAATTCTCAGAGCTTTTCTTGAATCCTTCCATCAATTCTCTTATGTTATTGCCTTGTAACATGGTTCTTTGAATATGCTCCCCATATCTTATTCAACCAAATCATTAAGTTGGCCTGCCTTTTTTTTTATTATTGCAGTGAGTGTATCATATTTACCTTGTGAATTAGCAGTTGAATCATCCCAATGATCTTTTACCTATGAGATTTCACCATGTGTTATTAATTTAGGAGACCCCATTGTGACTCCTAGCATGTCCTTAAAATGATCATTTTCTCTCATGATCCTTTCATTACTCATTTTGTACATTTCCTTTTCTTTGATCAACATTTGTATTTGGGCTTTATTCAGTTTTACCACATTAATCCCAATGTTTGTAGTTGCCACAGGATCTACCTCTCCAACCTTCAGAGTCATGACATGTCCAAATGATTTCTCAGTATCAATCACCACCGACTTTCTATGAGGTGGATACAAGGCCCATATCATGAGTGTTCCTTCATCCGGGTTATATTTGGATCCAACATATATTTTTGTCACCCCCTCTAGACTAAGCTTGTGTGTGGCACTATTATCCTTTAAGAAGCTATCAAAGACCAATGAAAAATTCAAATTCAGCCTTGGAAAGATCATAACTCCAGCATCCTCTAACATTTTCCTTCCTTTATCGGGGGTCATATTAGCCATTTCTCTATCCATAGTTAATTTCAAATTATTTAGTAGTTGCTTCTCATTGATTGGTGTAATATTATCAATTGTCTCCCTTATCTCCTTGCCCTTTTCTTTATACAAGAAAGATGCAAATTTTGAAGAATTCACAAATTCATTGTGTGCTACCAATGACCTATATGCCATCTCTCTGGTGTTTGTATCTTGGCTCTCTTCAACACTTGGTTCTTTAGGAGGGTAGCTGTAATCTTGAGTTTTTAATCTAGAAATCCTACTGGGTAGGTCTCGTGGCATATCTTCTCTAGATTCCTCATCTCCAGAAAAAGGGAACCTTGTATCCAATAACCCTTGGTTGTATTCCTCCACCACTCTCTGCTTCCTCTACCTCCAAATTTCTAATCATGTCATCAAACTGATAAGGCACATGATCATATCCTCCAAAGTTTATCCTTTGTCTGGCAGAATTGATATATCCCTCTAGATCAAAACCTTTTCTTGGTGGACCCTTATTCATATTATACTGCATTAATTTGTCAAGGATCAAATCATATCCTTCCTTTGCAAGCATAGTAAAATCACCAAAGCACAAAGTACTAGGCATAAATGCCTGTTTCCTGAATGAACCAAAATTCATGAAACTAGAAAAATCCATTTGTCTTACAATTTCCAAATATGCAATCCTATCCGAGATTGTTTTAGGAAAAATGAATGGAGAATCCTCAAAAGCAAACACCCTTACAATAGTAGCATCTTCCAAGCAATACTAGTCTCCCCAATTGTGATCAATTGGTCCATTAAAGTCCTTAGGTATGAGGAAGTGTTTTATTTCATCAGATGATGAGTGCACACAAGGATGACTGTAAAATTCATATACTGGCTTTACAAAATATTCTTCAAAATACAGGTAACTAGAATTAGAAAACCTACTATCCCAAATGGCATTCCACAATTGAATGGGTAACAATTTTCCCTCTTTATCCAACTATGAAACCTTCAACTTTTTTGGCCAAATCCCTAACTCTTGTCTAAAGTACAATACTAGATGCATTAAAAGAGAATAATGCCTAAGGTGCAGAACAGGGGATTTATTCTTGATTTCCATCAATGCTAAGTTGAGTTTATTGGAGACAAATGAAGCATAGTCGAAAAACCTAGAATTATGACATTGAATGTCAGCTACAATTACCATGGGAACAATGGAAATATACTTACAAACTTCCATACCCAAGACTTGTCGTACAGAGAAATAGGTATATCTCATATAGGGTTCGAATAAGTCCACATGGAATGGAGGCCCATCACCATTGTCAAGTGGGACAATTTTACCATCTTGTTTAATTCTATGTAAGGGAAACCTCCAACCCTTGTAAGTGGTGTCCATTCTCCAAAACTCCTTTTCCAACTCTTCATTCACAATTTTCTCATTACTCCACCCTTCCAACTTAAAAACCTCACTTATTGAAGCCTCTAATATGTATATGAAGGGTTTCCTAGATGGTCTGCATATGGCCTTAAGTTTTGAGTCATAGCGGGTGGCCAACAATTTTACCAGCTTTGTATTGACAAACACATTAGGGAAAACCATCTTTCCCAAATTTAGATGCCACAAATTACATATTGGCTCAAAACGATCTCTTCGGTGAAAGTGGAATCTAAACAATTCATAGCCTCTAATTGGGGTCCAAATGTATCCTATGTGCTTGCATTTGTCGTCCAATTTTTCCACTTCCGCCCTCAGTTGCACAGATTGCCTACCTCTGGGCTCAGAGCCAGGCAATTGGTCAATTAAATCCTGATTCAACTTTCATTTAGCATCCTCCAGCTGAATTCTAGACTCAACTTTCTACTTCTTACTCTTAGGGTGACTACTCTCACTTTGTTTTCTACCTTTCAACTTCCCCGAGCTGGTGGCTTCCATATTACTCGCTTAAAATTGAAAAATGAAAAATTTAAAATGCAGAGGACTTACTGGTTTTGATTGAGGTATTTCAACAGAAACAATTCTTTGGCTCTTTGTTTGTCTCCTCATTTCCTTTGCTACCAATTCGCAACAATGTTCATTTTGTAACGATTTCCTTTCAATTTATGAAATTACCTGTACTCTGTGGCACCATTAATGTTTTAACTCCAGGCATGAATGTAACAAATTTTTGAATTCCTTACTGTCACATCAAATGAATTGATTGGAAAGACACCTTTAAACTTTGGGCGATCTATACATTATGCCCCAACCAACGTTCACTAAATACTTTGTTGATCGGGGTAACACTCTACACATCTGACTGATGTTAACATTTGTCCCGTATACATTGCCAAGAGTCACCCCGACAATCATTTTGTTTCATTTATTTCTTCATTAGCCTAACTTTTAGTATCTCTAACACATTCAGTGGTTCCTCCGATGTTATAAGTCTCGCCAATAACACATCAAATGAACTGGTCGGGAAGACACCTTCAAACTTTGGGTGATCTATACATTAGGCCCCAACCAACGTTCATTGAATACTCTGCTAATTGGGGTAACACTCTACACATTTGACTGATGTTAACATTTGTCCCATATACATCTCCAAGAGTCACCCCGACAATCATTTTGGTTCATTTGTTTCTTCATTGGCTTGACTTTTAGTATCGCTAACACATTCAGTGGTTCCTTCGATGTTATAAGTCTCACCAATAACACATCAAATAAATTGATCGGCAAGACACCTTCAAAATTTGGGCGATCTATACATTAGGCCCCAACCAATGTTCACTGAATACTTTGTTGATCAGGGCAACATTCTACACATCTGACCAATGTTAACATTTGTCCCGTATACATCACCAAGAGTCACCCCGAGAATCGTTTTGGTTCATTTGTTTCTTCATCGGCCTAACTTTTAGTATCGCTAACAAATTTAGTGGTTCCTCTGATGTTATAAGTCTCGTCAATAACACATCAAATGAATTGGTCGGCAAGACATCTTCAAACTTTTGGTGATCTATACATTAGGCCCCAACCAACATTCATTGAATACTCTACCGATCGGGGTAACACTCTATACATCTGACCGATGTTAACATTTGTCCTATATACATCACCAAGAGTCACCCCAACAATCATTTTGGTTCATTTGTTTCTTCATTAGTCTGACTTTTAGTAGCGCTAACACATTCAATGGTTCCTTCGATGTTATAAGTCTCGCCTATAACACATCAAATGAACTAGTCAGCAAGACACCTTCAAACTTTGGGTGATCTATACATTAGGCCCCAACCAACGTTCACTAAATACTCTGCCGATTGGGGTAACACTCTACACATCTGACCGATGTTAACATTTGTCTCGTATACATCACCAAGAGTCACCCCGACAATCATTTTGGTTCATTTGTTTCTTCATCAGCCTGATTTTTAGTATTGCTAACACATTCAATGGTTCCTTCGATGTTATAAGCTTCACCGATGTCTTTTCTTTTGGTCTTGAATATGTCACCAGAACTCCTGATATCCTCCTGTCAGTGTAACTTAGCGGGTTGGGTGAACATTTAGGATTTATACCGATTGCACATGTCTCACCGATATATTCCCAGTGCTCATGTTGGTGAAAGAAATGATGGTCTCGTTGATGAAACTTCATCGGTGAAACTTAAACGTTCGGGCCAGCATATATTTTTCATGCCGAGATGACTTGTCTTGCCGATAGATTATCTTCATCGATGAGACCATAAGCCAATCTCCCCGATATGTCTTCTTTAGTAATCATGATCGCTACAACAATTTTGATGTCTCATCAATGTGCTAAAAAGTGCTTGTAACCCATAATAGCTCGGGAAGACCTATACCAGCTCATGTAGATGTTATTTGTTTGCCACAATATCTTTGATCAGATGGATTTTCAGGAGTAGAACAAGGTGACCGTGGGTAATTATATTTTGAATAATTATCTTGATTAAAATATTGATAGTATGTGAAAGAATTATGGAAATGCATTATCCGTACAAAGTACAAGTTAGATGTTGTAATGGCAAAGAGGTATTGAAAAAGGTAAAATCACTCGAAAGAGAAAGTGGGGAATAAAGTCGATGGATATTTCGAGGAGATAATTGAAGTCGAGAACGTGGATACCGTCGATAGAAAGGTGATAAAGATAAAGAGGATAACGTCAACGCGTCATCAAAACCAGGAACCTCGAAACCGACAATCAGGAAATCAATCCGCCGAAAAAGATCAATCGATCAGGCGTCGTCGACAAAACCGGCTCGAGCGCGTCGAAAATCAGGATCAATCGTCAAAAAGTCAGGATCAAAATAAATCCGTCAATCAGAGGAGGAGAGATGTAGAGGGGAGATAGAGAGGGGTTTGGAGGTTTGGGAGATGAGAGCAGCAGGGAGGAGAAGCCTTATCAATCAAGCTCCTATATCTCTATCTATTCATCGTTATCTATTTATCTCTCTACCTCTCTATCTCTTTGTCTCCCTTTATATTTGTATGTTTCTCATTATCTCCATCTCTCTCTATATTTTCTTCCCTATATTTATCTTTGTCTCCTTAAGTGTGCAATGGGTACATTGAAGAGGTCTTAAAGGATAATTATCATATCTTTAATCAAATGGCATGCTACCTTGAGCATAAATCCCCTAGGACACATGCCATCCTTGGATTGTTGACATGAAACAACCAATCAAAATTTAGTTTCTCTTTTCCCTCTCTCTCTTTTCCTTTCTATCTCTTATATTTCTCTCTCTCATGCTCTCTCTCAGCTCTCTCTCTCCCTATCTATCTAAGTTCATCTCTTTCTCTCTTTCTCTATATTTTTAGTTTCTATATCTCTTTCTATTAGCTAATAGGCTACATATATTGTGATATTTGAGCTTGAAAAAAATCTCATGCTTGGAAACCACCATTGTGTCGTTGTCTTTATATAGAGAGGGGGAGAGAGACAAAGGGATATAGATAGGTAGAGGAGGAGAGATAGAGAAAAGGGGGAGAGTAGAGAAGATGGTGATATAGAGAGATAGAGGAGGATGGTGAAAGAGATAGAGAGATTGTGATAGAGAGGTAATGGATAAGGGGGATAGGGAGGGACTAGAGATGGTGAGAGATAGAGAGGGGGAGATAGAGAGGGGGAGGGAGAGAAAGGAATATAGATAGGTAGAGGAGGAGAGATAGAGAAGAGGGTTTAGGGTTTAGGAAGATAGAGAGCAACAAGGAGAGATATATCAATCATGCTCCCTATATCTCTATCTATTCATCCTTATCTGTTTATCTCTCTACCTCTCTCTATCTCTTTGTCTCCCTTTATATTTGTATGTTTCTCATTATCTCCCTCTCTCTCCATATTTTCTTCCCTATATTTATCTTTGTCTCCTTAAGTGTGCAATGGGTACATTGAAGAGGTCTTAAAGGAGAATTATCATATCTTTGATCAAATGGCATGCTACCTTGAGCATAACTCCCCAAAGACACATGCCATCCTTGGATTGTTGACATGAAACAACCAATCAAAATTTAGTTTCTCTTTTCCCTCTCTCTCTTTTCCTTTGTATCTCTTATATTTCTCTCTCTCATGCTCTCTCTCTCTCCCCCCTATCTATATAAGTTCATCTCTTTCTCTCATTCTCTATCTTTTTAGTTTCTATATCTCTTTCTATTAGCTAATAGACTACATATATTGTGAGATTTGAGCTTGAAACAAATCTCATGCCTGGAAACCACTATTGTGTCATTGGAAAACAAGTTTCAATTGCCATTTAATGGTAAACTAGCTATAGTGTAATGGTAAAATCGTCTAAAATATCAGGTAAAAGCCTATATATAGTATTATATAATAATAAATATAATATAATTATATACAATTTAATCTAATATTACTATTGTATTAAATATATATTATATTAATTATATTTTACATTGGGATAACACCAAGGAAAATATAGAATATATACTTTCATGAAGAAAGAACATGAATGTCTATTATTAATCTACAAGAATGAGCTACAAAATATAAATCTAATATAGCTAATATATATTTAAATAATATATACTTCACTATATTGTGGAATATTAAAACCTAGCTAAATGGCACCATAATTATCAATTTAATTAACATACTCTAAAACCTAACGAAACCAGGTTGTAGCTCGTCAAATTGGAGAAGTGAAAGTTCAATACCAGCATCGAGGAAGAGTTTGGAGGAGTGAAAAAAAGGTCAATACTAGCGTCGAGGAAGAGTTTGGAGTTAAAACAAGGTCAATACCAGCGCTGACAAAGAGCAGAGGAGTGAAAACAAGGTCAATACCAATGTTGAGGAAGAGTTTGGAGGAGTGAAAAAAAGGTCAATGCCAATGCCAAGGATGAGGTTGAGGGCACTCAAGGAAAATCAACGACCAAGGGACAATGAGTACTACAAGTTTGGCACCCCCATTCTCTTTAACTTGCAATTTTCATGCCTAGTTTCCAAAGATCTTCTCGTACATTGGCACCCCCAAAGGTCTAGGATTTCATCACACAACCTTCATCACATGATTCTGAAGCAATTGTAGACTTAGTCCAAGTATATGCTAGGCTAAGCTAGATCTAATGAATGGAAATAGAGGCATACAATTCTTATTTAATACCTCCACCACAAACATATGCAAGGAAAGGTCTCCTCCCTTCTTGGTAGTGATAACCTCCTCCACACACAACTCTTAAAAATTATGAATAGAGGAATATAATCTTTGAAGAACTCAAAGTTGATTCTCTCCTACCTAATGCAATTAGTCATTTTATCCTTACAAACATTTATAGTGATTACTAGAGGCACATAGACCAATTCTTCACAATAGAAGAATTTGATCATACTTTTCCAATGATGGCATTATGAGAAAACCTTAGGTTAAATGAATAATTCCTAGCTAAGTTCTTTAAATCATGTCCAACTGTATAAGAGAAGACTACTGCTATTTGTACTTGGATACCATGGAGAAAGGCTCTTTGGGCTCTTTCATCAATCAAGGTATTGTTAATTTTTAACACCTAAAAGTGAGAATCAAGAATCTTTCCTAGGATGGTGGCCATCCCATTATAGCTCTTAGAGTTGTTAGAGATATTTTTATTTCGAAGTAGAGATTGGAACATCAAATAGTGTCACCACGACTCTACCAATATATCCATCAAATTGACAAACCCTAACTTAACAACCACAAATTCACAAGAAAATTTCCCCTATTAGCCCTAGGGAATAAATTCAATGCCAAGTTTCTTGCTTTAATAGACCCCTAAATGCAATGAACCTCTATCATACCATGTCGCACACCAATCCACCGAGTTATAGTTCCAAGACAATGGGTGGATTGGTGGATGTAATTTCTATTTAGCCCTTAAACCCTTACACAGGAAAAATAGGGCATTCCCTGTATTTGATTGTTTTCTCCCACAAGATAGTGATCTCAGAGCATATCAATCTTGTATGAACACATATATTTATCTACACCAATGATCTTAGAGAATTTCAAGCTTGTATGGATCCATACAACATAAAAGAACTTTAGAAAATAGTAAAAACACAAAAAATTGCTTCAAGAACGTGGTATTTGATATGAAATTTTGGTATCAACAATTGCAATGGGATGGGAATACAATATGATAGAAGTGGGATAAGAAATGCATCGTTTGAAGCATCAAACCAATATGCAAAGATGAAAGAAAGTGTTGATCCCTTAAACTGAAAAAGTTTCTTTTAACTTTAAGTTTGTTGGGTAGCCAATTCTTTTAAGTTATCAATTCCTACCATCATACATAATGAAAATGTTGTTGTTTCAAATGAAAATGATCACTAACCTTCACTATTTGAAGATGTTGAAACCTAGTCATAGAGAACTAGAACATTGATGCAACCACTCATCCTACCTTAAAACATACCAAAAGTCTCCTAGCAATTAGACATATGAAGATTTAAGATGACTTAAATAATTTTTATTGCCAAAGCATAAACTTATGATGACTTAACCAGGCCTAGTACACACTCCCTCCCTGTTAACCACTTAAAATTGCTGCTATTTTTAGTCATGTAGGTGTCCAATAAACCACTTGGTGGTCTTTCCCTTCAAGTTTATTTACTTGAATGAAGAGCAAAATTCCTTTGATTACAATTACAAAATACATTTGAGGCCTTGGTTGTGTAACTGGTGGACCATAGTCACATTTAACACTTGTTACATAGTTTGGGAGTTAAAACGTTAAGCAGATTTCATTTGTGATGGACACATTTGGATGGTAGTAACAATAACTTTCAATCTATCAAGATTTGATTACCTTATAACTTGTCAAATTCTAGTGATGAAATAATAGATTTATCATAATGTCACATTGGGATCACATTGCCATGAAAGACCTTCATCCAACATCCTTATGAGTGCAGGTACCACCAAATAGGTATTTGTTAGATCTGTCTTCCTCGAGTGAAGGATATTCAAGAAGAGAAGAGGAAAGCGAGACATGTAGTAGGTCTAAAAGAGTGAGACCAACTAGAGGTCAAAAGATTAGAAGAAAATTCCATAAACGCATGGAATTTTTTCTTGCTGAAGGGGGGTCATGTTCTTATGATGATGAGAGCATAGGCGACATTGAGGTGCCCTTGAGGTACAAACATCTACGGAAACAATGGTTACCCAAGGAACTTCCTCCAATAAACACTGCTTTTTGTGTCAACGAGAGGATATATCACATAGCACCATTATCATTACATGGTTTGGGCTTATTTTGCATGGATGGCATACTTTGGCTAGAAAAACTGCGGTATGAACATGTCCGGACCACATTATAGTTACAAAAGATTGGATGCGGTGGTTATACCGCAGTATCGTAGGTAATACTGTCATCAAGTGCTCTTTAGCTAAAAGATAAGGATCCAAAATAAAGGAGTGGCTATGCACATTGAGAGGAAAAGCATCGAGGGAATGTGCGAGGGTTTATAAACAATACACAACAGGTCAACAAATAAACAACCCAATTGCACGCGCATATTCAAAGGCGAGGGAAACCATGTATTTGTATGTGCGATAAAATCAATAATTGCAGGGGAAGAGTTGCTAATCAATTACAATTTGAATAGCTTAGTTAAAAACACAGTTACTATGGGGGTGGTACGTACTATGTGCCATTTTGTCAACCTCAGTGTAATCCAATATACCATTTTATTCTTATGTTTTTTTCACATAAGTCTATTAGGACTTTCTGGTAATGCTTTTTATCTTTAATTTTTTATACAGTGGAACCGGTGATCATCTGGCGGGGAAGGATTTGTAACGCAGTTGTGATGCATCTTCAGCCGCTTCTACCCGACAGGTTTACCTCATTGTAATTGTATAAATTAGATACGAGAAAAATGTTTTATTTTTATGTTTTTTTCATAAGTTCCTTGGGTTAATCTCGATAATGTTTTTAATATTCTTGATGCAGTCAGCTGATCGGGGAAAGGAACTAGTAGTAGAGAAGAACATCCATAGGGAGGTAGAGTCAATAGTATGTAATGATGACATCGCATATTCAGAAAGCCCTCTCAATATGTTAAGGAAGACCCAAAAAAACATCAATGAAGAAATCCTTAAGTTGATATTCATAGTGCCTCAAACAGATGAGATAAGAGAGAGGGTTAAAATATTGACTGCAAGAGCACAAAACTTACAAGTTGTCATGAGGTCTTTAATTATAACGTAAGTTCATTCATGGTTTTATGTTTTGTACTCTTTTATGTCATGAACTAAAATATGTGTTATTTTTATAAGATTATTTGTGTCCTCAGGATGTTGTTGGCCATGATTAGGGTACTGCAGGTGCTGCCCGAGGAGTAGGGGTTGGTACAAGTGTCGATCCTGATCTTCCTGCACATACATCACATCATCCAACCCCATCATCTATGCCTATATTGTTGTCTCAAATGTTGGCAACACATAGCATGCATGCATTGGGTAGTGCACCCTCTCGCAGCGAACACATGCTAAACACATGTGTCAGGACATGTACCTGGGGATGTAGGGCCACAGCTAGTACTGGTGATGTTTTAGCAACATTTCCTGGATCTTCCCATATTACTAGTACGGAAACATTTCCGGTCACATTTGTGGTGACCGAGGATTTTGTTCCCATAAAGATAGAGAAGGTCCTAGGTACTTTAAAATGTTTTAATTATTATTATATATAATCCAATTGAAATTTACTTATTGATCACTCTTTTTAGACTAATGATCCCATGACCATTTTGTAAGAAATGATGTTTTTTTATAAACATCTAAGTGATATTACATTGGAGCTCTTCGAGCTCACCATAAGTATATAGTGGAATGCCCAAAATGAAGATTTAAAAGATGAGCTCATTAACCATTTAGTTGTGTTGTTCGGTGATAAAACATTCAACCAAACAAAGGTCCTTAAGAAAGATGGTACCTATCTAAAGTATGTGAGGGACCAATATAGGTCACATATAGAGAAGAACAAAAAGTACAAGCATCCCCCCATGATTCCAGAGAGGGAGTGGAAGGACTTGGTGTTGGATGGAAAGGAGAAGGCTAAAAAGAAAAAAAGGAAAGACACCACCGGGCCAAGGAAGGTATGTGATACTATCAACAATGTAATTATATATTGATTACTCTTTCTTTTTACATAATCTAACGTATTTCAAACTTTTCATAGGTTGCCCGACACATCAAAGGCAACAAAGGCAAGACTAGAAAAACACGGGCAACACAAACTTGGCTCTAGTGGTTATATGAAATTTGCCGCATGAATTGTAATTATCAATAAATAAAATATTGCATCCAAATAATAAATTGCAAACAATTTTGGTTTTATCACACCATATAAGCAAAATTCATGATCTTATGCAAAAATGCAAGGCTTTGAATTCAACAGAGTGCCCACATAAGAGGACCTAAAGATTGCCTTCCAGCAAGGCTATGGAGCCGTGGCTGAACGCCTAAGAGTATTGATTGGGCAAACACAATCTTCCATTGCATTCGACACACAGGTAAATAGACTCAAAGTTTATTTAAAATTGAATACTTGTACAGTCTAGTCAATATTAATTTCCACTATAAAGTAATTATGTGCCTATTTGTTTTAAACAAACAAGCAATGATAATACTGCACATAACATTGGAATGCAGCCTGGTGAGGGTGGAGCACAACCTGCATATGAAGGTCATGGTGTGCATCCTGGTACTAGATGTATTCATGTGCTATACAAAACACTGTATGGATTAATACAATTAAACATCTTTAATTGCAATTGGTGTATTAATTAATGTAACCTTTCATGTTTCAACTTTAGAGCATGCAGAGTGTGATCAACATGTTGAGCATGATCAGGCTAGAGAAGATCAGGAACATGATGTAGCCCCATCAGGTAAAGAGGACCATTGTAATGTTCTTTTAAACATATTTAATTTCAATTGGTGTATTAATTAATGTAACCTTTCGTGTTTCAACTTCATATCACAATTTAGAGGGTGTTCAACATGTTGAGCATGAGGCTATAAGAGAAGATTAGGAACATGATGTGGCCCCATCAGGTAAAGAGAACCACTCTAATGTTCTTTTAATTAATGAAATACTTGTAACAATAATAATAAAACATATCAATTTAATATTTCTTTGTTATTGCAGCAGACCCCCCTTTGCAGGGGCATCCACATCGTGAGTACACGACTAGGCATACATTAAGATCACAAGAAAAGGGAAAAACAACTAAAGGGGGGACAAATGATTTAGAAAATGATACTCCACTTAAGATTTTTTTAGCTTCAAAAAAGAAACAAAAAAAGAAGTGATTGTAATCATATTATGAATGAATGTGAATATGTTAATGAATGAATGTTATATGTTAATGAATGAATGTTATATGATAATGAATGAATGTTATATGCTATTAATGGATGGATGAATGAATGTTATATGTTATTAATGGATGAATGAATGATTAATGTTATATGATTGGGTATGGGGAATTGAGAGTGATGTGAGTGGGGGAGGGGCCAAATGAGCTTCCACCGTCACGTGGTTGGCCTTGAAGTAGAGAATATTAAACTATTCTTGAAACAAAGAGAAGCTCAATAAGGTAATGAAATTTTGAATATAAGAAATGCATTGTTTGAAGCATCAAACCAATATGCAAAGATGGAAGAAGGTGCTAAATTTTCACTATGGTGGAAGAAAAATGATTCTTTATACCCTAATGCCTTCATTTTCCAAGCCAATTTCTCCTACTTTGCATAGCTTTGCCATGTTTGTGGATGTGATATGAATCCTACACAAAAAAACATGTACCAATTTACAGCCTTCAATCCAACTACATCCAAGTATCTTTTTATTTCCTTTATCTTTCATTAATCTGTTTACTATTTGAACCTCGTACAGATGTTTTAGATGAAGAATCCATTATTGTGAAATGTGCCTCTAGTTGAGTAAAGTGAATCCATGCTCTGTATCATAATTTGAAGTTGTTTCCATTCAAATGTTCTAAGTTTAGTTTGTTTGTATGGCTTTCTATGAATACAACATTGTGTTGTGTGTGGATTCGGTTTCAAAGCTTTGTTTCTTTTGTTTTTAGTGGTGACATAACTCTAAAATTTGACTTTTGTGCATAACAGGTTAGTGGAAAAATTGATAGATTTGAAGGGTTTAGAGGCTTGATTGAGATAGATACATGGATATTTGGATCTTGTTGTTGATGGGAG
>VDFB02010042.1:0-29827 GCA_007258455.2 Sequoia sempervirens
CTCAATATCAACGCAAAGGGAAAAAATTAACATGAAAAAGGAGAGTGAAAGAACAATAATGTATCCTATATTTTAACCTAATTGGACCACACAAAAAAAATTAGCATTTAATATAGTCCTTCAATTATATTGAACAAACATTTAAGAATGTAAAGATCATGTACACCAATGATTTATGTTATTTTCTTTGTTGATTATTAGATTAGATCATTGGCTCCAATATCTAGTGCATAGATTTTTTGTAATCTTTGAATTGAATACTTTATTTTTTAAAATTTGTACTAATATAAATTTACACATATATTCTACTATGTTGTATTTATCTTTGTCTATTTATCAAAAGAAAATGTTGAAACACGGATATTAATGTGGAGTGCATTGAACTTTTTTGACCTACTTTACTATTTTTTCTAAAGTTTGAAATACTAGGTTTTAATTTTTGTAATGGACCTATCTTGCTTATATATTAAATAAAAATTATAATATTAAAATTACTATATATTATATTTTTTAGAAAGTTAATTTTGATTGTTTCATACATGCAAAATATTGTCTCCAAGTGATTTAATTTGACCTCTACACATGTATTAAATGTATAATGATTTTTTTTATAAATAAATTTTTAATATATGGATAAGAGGGTAAAATGATGCCACATAAGAAACTTCCAGCAAAGGGTGGGGGAGGATGGGAGTTGATCAAAATCCCTTTGATCTAACCCCTTTTTTTCTATATATAGTTTTCTAAATGGGATTCAATTGAACTACCTTATATTGAACTCCTTGAACCAAATATTTTGAAGGTTCTATGGACTTCTCTTGTACTCTTAGGATCTTTCACCTAAAAGGAGAGAGATAGAACCCTAAAATTTATGTGGTTCACTCAAATAAAGGAATTTAAAATGGCATTATGACTAAATGCAATGATCTAAATACAACTAAGCTATGAAATTTATTGATTATGAATGTAAAACTAATTAAATATGAAATTTTTGAAAACATGGTGAGGTATGCAAAAATGAACTAAAAACACAAACTAATGCAAACAGAATTGAGTAAATTTCAACAGAGTGCACCTGGGAATTGGATGTTGAATTTGGAAGGCTTAGAAAATTGGAAGAAATCACTGTAAATCACCATTGGGACTCATTCACCATTGATGGCAAATCAATCCTCCTACTGGTAAAAACACCTGAAACTATTTTTTGACTATCAAGAACTAGATTCTGGAAAAATCAACTTTTTCAGTCCTTAGGTGGGACTCATTCACCACTAATGGAGAATCAATCCTCCTCCAAAAATCTACAAATTCAAGAGTCAATTCTATAGGTTCAAATCTCCACTTGTCTTCTTGTCAGGTTGACAGTCAAATATGTAGAAAACTAACTGTTGTCACCTAGAATTGCACCCTGTGCAAAGTTTGTAAAAAACTAAGCATTCTAGAGCAAAATGGGATCATCTCAAGGATGTGGGTCACCTATAGTTGAAATGAACCTCTGGAGAAGGCCGGCTTCCTTTGGGTATCACCTAAACTATTGTTTCTTTGAGAGAAAAGAGGGAAGAGATGCATAAATTAAAAGACTACACTAGGGTGATACATCGAACTGATAAGAAATCATGAAATGAACACAGGAAGAACATACACTTTGAAAACCTAATTGTTGTTCTCAAAGAAACTTCTTTCAGACTTAATGCTTTAGTCCTAACAGGTTCGGCCCACATAGATATCTTAGGAAGGAAAGATTAATTTCACAACTCTAAGATATGAACACAAAATTATAAAACATAGTTAAAGACTTGCATTGCTCAAAAGAAAGATACAGAGGTGAGAATCAATATAAACATAAACACAAACTTCCAAGGTAAACTCTGTGTTGTATTCAGGATTCCAGTTGAGTTACAGAAAAACATACACCGATTGAGAAAGGATTGATTAAAAATCACTAACTCTCCGAGTGTGTAATCAGAACTATTTACAAAAAGGAAAAAAATGCCTTATATACAGATTGTATGTTGGCCCCTTAGGGCTTACAAAAATATCCCAGTTCATAAAAAGATCTATCTCAGATCTTTGATGAATTAACTGCAGAAGCCTGCGTGTCCTTGTTGTTGGTGTCGGTGTGAAGAACTGCCCTTGGAGAAGCCTTCTCCTGATCTTTTGTAGCATTAATTCTTCTGATCCATCGTGTCTAGCTACCGAGTCCCCTGTCGAAGAACCGCATTGAATGCCCCCCGAGCTTAGAACAGATATATGTTGTATTCATGTTGCATTCGTCCCGTGTTGGCATTCCACGTTCTGATCAAACTACCACGGCTCGCCTCAGATCCCTCTGGTTAGTCGAGCACTTTCCACGCGGGCCCTGCAGCTAGTCAAAAGTCCTTTTGAACGGAATTGCATCTCGGCAAGACACTAAAAGTGTCTTGCCAATGCGATTATGTGTCTCTATAGCTTTAGAAGTCATGTTGATACCACCAAAACCATCGACAAGACAAATGGATTCGGTTAGAAGTCCCAGCGAGCACCATTAAGTCACACCGATATCCTTTTCATTTGGTACATCCATCACTGTCGTCCGGACTTTATATGTTCGGGAAGACCTCCTAATGAGCCCTCCATCTCTCGGCGAGCACATATGCAGTCAGATGACTCTTGGCGATGACCTCTAGTCGAGCTCATTTCGTTTGCCCCCAAGCTTACTCTTCTCCTTGGGGCTCGAGCTCCTTTGGCTTTTGGTGAGACATTGATCTGTCGGCGAGACATTAGCTTTAGTGACGCTGCCTTTCCTGTCGGGGAGACACTAAGCCTTCGGCATGACCTCATGCCGAGCCTTAAAACCTTTGGAAAATTCCTCATTCGGCAAGACATTTGATGTCGGCAGGACATTCCGGAAAATCCCTTGGTTACATCGAGGTTCCTTTGTGTCGGCGGGACTCCTGCTGAAGACAACTGCATCGAGGCCCATCCTTTCCTTTCGGCGAGACTTTCATCCTCGCCATGACCTCTCAGTGAAGCCCCTCACTTTTTCTGAAAGCATCTCTTGCTCTGAGACTTTTCACACGTTGGCGAGACATTGGACCTTCGTTGGGACTTCTCACCGAGCGCTGTAGGTCTCCCTGAAGCCCATAGTCACTGAGAGTATCGGTGAATGACGATTGAATGGCCTATCGGCCAAGGAAATCCAAGTGGTAAGAGGTCATACCGAACCCTCTCCATTATAGTGATAGGCTTTGCAGGCTCATTCGGCATGACTGAAACTAGGTCTCAACGACCTACTCAAGATGGAAGGAATCAAAATAGTCAGTCAGCCAAACAGTAGGAGAGTCTCACTGACTTTCCCCTTGGATGATTTTCATGCCGAAACTTCCTAGGGTAGCTTCTCCCACTGAGTTCCTCGTGACCTAGCAATAGATGTAGAGTCTTTTCCCTTGTGTGAATGTCCCACTGGCCTCTAAAGATCTAACATTTGATTATCTCGCCTGATTTAACTGTAGGTGAAATAGAGGCAACACTAACTATAGGTTGTCTCCAAGCTTGAAATAGGGTTTAGTTGACTTGTAATACTTTGTTGACTTGTTGTCCACTTTTCAACACCTAATTGCTTGAAAAATATACATACAAAAGTCTGCAAACACACATGCAGAAGGGGGAAAATGGTTAAGGGTTAGAGTATAAATATTTGCCTAGGTCAAATCCCACTTTGGTAGTCAAACCTTTAATAAAGAAATGAAATGAAATGAGCAAGGAATGATGAATAAACATGAAAATTCCTAAATTCACCAAAAACCTTTTTGAAGAAGTCTGAAGATATGTCAATGACTGCTCCAAGATGATTGATGTTTGCTTGATTTAATGATGCTTGAATTTAATTGAATGCTTGAATGAATTAGTGAATGAGTGAACTTGATGAATGGGGTGTAAAATGGGTAGAAAAAAACCTATTTATACACACTTATGCCCTAATAACCCAATAATACCTCATCACAGGCTGACATAAGGTATTTTTGAATAAAAAACCAAAAGGAATTTTGAATTATTTTGAATTTGGAGCCAAGAGAGTCTCATTCGGCACCCATGGAAAATGGGTGCCACCTTAGGCTTGTAAGTGGGTTTTGGGAATTAAGTTGCATTTAATGTTATTTTTTAGGTTTACATTCAAAAATACACTTAATTAAGTCTTATGAGTACATAAAGGGGTCATATAAAGCATAATAAAGGTGTAAATAGTGATAACAAGCCTAGAAAAGCATGAAATCTTGTTACAAGACTTTACGAAACTTTAGAATAGGACTTGAAAAATGATGAAAAGGTGATTTTTAGGTGAATTTTAATGAGAAGAGTCTAGAAAAGTGTAGAAATGTGTTACAACACTTCACGACACCTTCATAAGACGTCATAATTTGAATGTTTAGGACCGAATGTGAATGCATAAGTTACATTACAACATTAAATCAAAGCAAGATAGGTCAAGCATCATGAGAGCAAGACCTAAATAACCATGAAAATTTCAATGATCCATTTTTTATGGTACATTTAGCCCCCACTTTAGTGAGAGGATGAAATTGCTTCAAACTCACACTAAAGTAGCCATGCATATCGAGAAGGATCCAAATGCACTTGCATTAGCAAGATGGAAGATCAAGCCCCCAAGATGAAGATCCCATGGAAAACTAAACATAAGAGCAAAGGAACACATGTGAAATAGAAAGAAAGGAGAGGAAAAAGGAAAATTTGGATCAAGCTTCGATCATTTGTTTAGCTAGTTTTGAATGAGATCTAGGCTATTTGTTTGAGAAAGAGAATGCATACTCTCTCTGGGGTAATGAAACTCATGGTGGTCTTTCAGGTGAGAAGACCCAAAAGGTAAGAAACATACGCTAGTTGGTACGCACTCAAAAACACATAGGTGGCTATGGGGAAAGTCATACTGTGGAATGGGCTTTCTACTCAACCATACTAAATTTATACCTCTTGACAACTTTAATAAGACACCACAAAGGAAAAATGTTAGTTTTTGATTCATGAGATAAGAAAAGCTTTGTATGCTTAGAACTCATGAAAAAATGCAAAGGTACCACAGGCATGCAAGGTGGAAAAGATGTAAAATGAAAAAATGTAAAAACATAAAATGAAAAAGATGTTCAAAGGAGTCTTATTAAGTTAATGCAAATTTTGTCACTTAGGGAACATTGTGTCTAACATCTCCAAGAGAGAACCAATCAAAGAATAGAATATACACAACTTAGTGGATGCAGTGTGTCACATCAGGCCACTAAGAGGAATGTAATATGCTAAGTTAGATCACACTTATGAAGGACATCACACCCAATGCCATCCACAAAGTGAAAAAAGCATCATGTAAAGTAACAAGGCTACACTAAGAACCAAGAATGCAAATGAAATAATGCCAATGTATGCCCCCCACTTTAAAGGAATTGCTACACACCATTCCATGAGAAATTACTTTAAAGTATCAAAGGGAAAGGAACTGCAAAAAAGAAAACAAGACATGAGAGACAAATTGGAAAGCCCCTATGCCAAGTCATATGTTTCTGAGTAAGGTTGATTCATGTAAATGAAAAAGAAAACAAAAGAAAAGGAGGGTTTCCCCTCAAAAAGGAACACCAAACACATATGGGATCTATTGATTTGGAGTCAGTATGTTCATTGCTACAATGTTTTGATTAAAGAGCTTGGAAAGTTGTCATCATTCCCCAAAACACATAGAACTAGAAAAATGACACAAAAAGAGTGAAAACAAAAGAAAAATAAATTCCATTTTGGGTCAACATGGAAGAGACATTGTGGTCTCAACTCTTTGCATCACCCCCAAAAGGAAAAACACAAGCGAAAAAAAAAATGAAAGGAAAAAGAAAAGAAAAAGCTTTTGGGTCAACATGAAGGACACATTTTAGTCTCAATGCCTTGCATCATCCCCAAAAATAAAAACACAAGAAAAGATTAAAAAAAAGGGAAAGGAAAAGGGACCTTTTGGGTCAACATGGAAGAGACATTGGGCGTCTCAATTCTTTGTGTCATCCCCAAAAGGAAAATACAAAAAAAAAAAGTGAAAAATAAAATGCAAAATGTATGACATATAGAAGAGTAGAGGTACAAATAGAGGAAGTGCACAAAGAGAGAGAACATCAAATGCACATTATGGGGGAACACAATACGCACACACAATCAAACCAAAGAAAAGAAAAACAAAAAAAAAATGCTAGCAAGATGAATGTAAGTCAACCATCTAACAAGTCATCTACCTCCCAATCATGTTTAGTATATTGTGAGGGTTGTTGATTTTCCAAAGAGAGAATTGCAAGTGTTGAACTAGGGGAAGTTCCAGGTTCTTCACTTGGTGTAGAAAATTTATCATTTAAGCTCATGGTAGATGAAAATAAAGAGTTTAGATCATTATGCAATTCTTCATCTATTTTAGTGATTTCCTCATCACCATCATCATCTAAATTAATCACAATGGGATGACAGAGATTAATTTCTAATGAAGGATGTATTAGGAGTTGTGATTGGTGTATTGTACTATCTTGTGGTGGGTCAAGAGGAGGAGAGTGATTAGGTATTGCTTCTGTCAAAGGAGGCGGTTGATTTTATTTGTTTTTTTCAGTTTACATTTGATGAGCAAGGAGACGACGATGATGCCTATGCTTCCTACCACCATGATTTATTTTAATTTTATTTTGAAGTTGTTGATGTGTAAGAGCAAGTTGATCCACCATAGGCTCCTTTTCATCTTGAGGAGGAATGGAATGAACTGAAGGAGATGGGGCAATCACTTTCTCTTTGTATTTGTAAACTTTATTAATGTGAGGATAGGGTTATTTTCACAATCTCTTGGATGTTTATATGATGAAGGGGAAGTGTCTATATGGTTGGTTGCTCATTTGGTTGTATTATTTGTTCAATTTCAGACTCAGGCTGAAGCATGGTCTCATCAAGGATAGAAGTAGCGGAAGTGGATGGGGACATGTTACAAAGAGACAATTCACCTATTCGTTTGGCTTTGAACTTTTGATAGGTAATGAAAAAGAAGTCTCTTCAATGGATGATGGGCTTCATAGGTTCAGGAAAAAAGGATTCTAAGGAAAAATTACCTTTAGAGGACAATGGATTAAAGCCATTATGGTGTGTGGTAAATATCCCATTGCCATGTAGAAACTTTAAACATTTGTGAACAACTGAAGGAACAGTTTTCATTGAGAGAAGCCAAGGATGACCTAGCTGTAGATAAAATTGATCTGATTGTGGAATAATAGAAAATTTTACATCCAAAGTTTTGGGTCCTATTTGTAATGGGGGGACAATCGATCCAATCGTAGGGCACACAAAACTATTATGTATTTTAATCCATGTGGTTGGTTTATTATAATCATCTTGATAGAGATCATGTAATACTAAAAATTCTTTTGTGATCACATTCTCACCACAGGCAAGATCTATTAATATCCCATTGGTGGGCTTATCATAGATGTGGCTAGCTATGTAAAGAGGACTATCAGGAAGCTTTTTAAGTATATGCGAAGAAAAATTAATATCAAGAGAGTTTTTGGTTGGGCTCATACAAGGGACAATGTCTATCATACCCACAAGTTCATCCATAGGATTAACTTGGGTAACATTTGGAGTAATATAATGTTGTTCATTATTTGTATCACTTTTCATCACATGAGTATTTGAAGGTTCACTAGACTTGAAAAATGAAACATTGCGTTTAGGCATAGGGATGGTAAAGATTTGTAAATTCTGATTAAGGGGTGCAACAAACTTATTTCCTTGATCATTGACACTCGCAATGGAAAAACAACCAAAATCAATGAGGTCTTAAACTAAGTGTTTGAGAAGCTTACATTGTTTGGTGTCATTTCCATTTTTGCAATGAAAATGAAAATAAGCATTTGGTTTAAAGGTGAGTGGTAAAGTCTTGGTGGTATCAAGTGGTTTAGCAGTAGGAAAAGTGATCATTTGTTGTTGGAGTAGTTGATTCATTGTGTTATGGAGAGTATTGGGTAAGGGGGTAAATTGTCTCTTTGGGTCGCCATAGGTAAAGGGTTTCGTTGCTTTAACAATTTCCACTTGACTCTGAACAGGTTGGGTTGGTTGTGGAGGAGGTGAATTGAACTGTAAAAATCCTTTGTTTGGTTTTCTAAAGTTTTGCGCATTATTTTGGTTTCTTTTTTCAAACCTCTTAGCTTAGTTAGAAGTGGACTTTGAATCATGACAAATAACCGAGTTGTGATAGTCACAAAGGGTTGTGCATAAATGCATGAATGAAGGAAATTTTATCATAGTTAACTTATCCTGAAGGTGAGTGTGCAAGTTTTTGATAAACATCTTTTGAAGATGTAAATCAAGAATCTTGACATCAATTTGAGTATACAATGATTGATAACATGAAATAAAATCAATTAATTTTTCATTTGTGTTTTTTTTACATCTTATTAAATCAGCCATTGTCTTTTGGGAGTCATAGAGACTTGGAAATTACTTATAAAGGAATTCACAAGTTCATTAAATGATCGGATTAAATGATTCAAGGGTAAATTAGAAAACCACTCGAATGCAATTTCCTTTAAGGTTTGAGGAAAAAGTTTGGCTAATATTTTATCGTCAAGGACAAAATCACTGCACAATGTTGTATATGAATTAACATGATTAGTAGGGTCTCCTTTACCTCCATACTTCTCAAACCTAGGCATCTGAATTCCCTATGGCATCTATGTTCATAAGATCTCTAAAGATAATGGGCTACTACAGAAATGGTATGTGGGTCTAGAGCATTTTTACTTTGGCTAATGGTGGATATTTATTGCTGCATGGATGAAATGGTGTTAAAGAGTTGTGTAATGATGGGGTCGGTGTAAATGGTATGAGGTGGAAGAGAGAATGGTGATGAATTGTATGTAATATTAAGAGAAGTGAAGGGGACACTAAGAGGGGTGAAGGTAGAAGATGGAACATTTGATGCCACAAAAGAACTAGGAACGCTAGTTGGAATAGTGAAAGGAGTTACATGACTAACTTTTTGCATGGTTGTTGTGACTTGAGGAGTGGTATAGGTGGGTATGGATGCTATGGTTGAAGGAGGAGGAATGTGAGATCATCCTTGGCTCACAACAATGTTTTTCAATTGGGATGTGGAAGGAACATGTTTTTTGTATATCTCAACTATTATTTTCATCACTTGTAATCCATTGACACTTTCAATCAAGCGATGAAGGTTTTCTATGGAAGGTATAGCAGTGGTGGAAATGTTTTCAAGACTTAAATCTTGTTGCAAATGTGAAAAATCCTCATGAATACTAATGACTTTTTCTTGCGGAATGGAATTAGTTTGTGTCAACATGCATTGGATGTGAAGCTAAAGGTGTATTAGTGGTAGTATCCATTCCTAATGCACCATCTTCCATACTAGGAGTAGGATCTCTTGAGATCCCAAGGTCCACAATGAAAGTGCTATCGCAGGAAGCCATGAGTCTAGAATTTTGTCTCACTAAAGTATTATCAATAGGGCACCAAACACTCATACAAGTACCACAAAATATGGGGTGAATTCAAATGCAAACTAGGAATAATAAAATGTTAATGACAAAAATTTGTAAATTGAAACAAGAAGACAGTAATAGGAAACAAAAATGTAGGAAATACAATGAAAATACTAGTAATTTCAATGCAAAAAATGCAACTGGACTGATTCACCCAAGGTGGAGAATGAGTCCAGGTGTGGGATTTTTTTTGTTTGTTTAGAAAATTTAAAATGTATTTTAATTTTTTTCAAATGCAAAATACAAATTTTCAGTTTTTTAATGATTTGATATGCAAAAATGAAATCTAAATGATTCTTTCACTAATGCAATTTTAGAAACCCTAGGATGCAAAAACAAAAAAAAACTAATTGAATGTTGATGCAAAGGAAACCTAGGATGCAAGATGCAATTGAAATCAGAAAGATAATGTGCTCAATATGAAGGTTCACCAAAATGAACCAAAGATTTTAAAGGTTCTATGGACTTCTCTTGCACTCTTAGGATCTTTCACCTAAAAGGAGAGAGATAGAACCCTAAAATTGAGGTGGTTCACTCAAATAAAGGAATGTAAAATTGAATTATGACTAAATGCAACTAATCTATGAAATTAATTGATTTTGAATGATAAACTAATGAAATATGCAATGTTTGAAAGCACAGTGAGGTATGAAAAATTAAACTAAAAACACAAACTAATGCAAATAGAATTGAATAAAGTTCAACAAAGTGCACCTGGGAATTGAATGTTGAATCTGGAAGGCTCTGAAAATTGGAATAAATCACTATAAATCATTAGTGGGACTCATTTTCCACTGATGGAAAATCAGTCCTCCTATTGGTAAAAACACCTGACACTATTTTTTGACTGTTGGGAACTGGATTCTAACAAAATAAAAAAAAATCAGCCCTTCGGTGGGACTCATTTGTCACTGATGGTGAATCAGTCCTCCAAAAATCTGCAAATCCAAGAGTCAATTCTGTAGGTCTAGATCTGCACTGGTCTTCTTGTCAAGTTGACAGAGTCAAATCTGCATAAAACTTACTGTAGGTTGTCTCCAAGATTGAAATAGGGTTTAATTGACTTGAAATACTTTGTTGACTTGTTTTCCACTTTTCAATACCTAATTTCTTAATAAATCTACATTCAAAAGTCTGCAACACACATGCAAAAGGGGTAAAATGGTTAAGGGTTAGAGTATAGGGATTTTCCTTGCTCAAATCCCACTTTGGTAATCAAACCCTTAACAAAGAAATAAAATGAAATGAGCAAGGAATTATGAATAAACAACATGAAATTTTCCTAAACTCACCAAAAACATTGTTGAAGAAGTATGAAGATATGTCAATGGTTGCTCCAAGATGCTTGATGTTTGCTTGATTGAATGATGCTTTAATGTAATTGAATGCTTGAATGAATTAGTGAATGAGTGAACTTGATGAATGGGGTGTAAAATGGGTAGAAAAATAGTTATTTATACACACTTATGCCATAATAACCCAATAATACCTCATCGTAGGCCAACATAAGGTCTTTTTGAATAAAAACCCAAAAGGAATTTTGAATTATTTTGAATTTGGAGCTAAGAGGGACTCATTTTCCACCCATGGTGAATGGGTCCCACTACAGGCTTGTAAGTGGGTGTCAGGAATTAAGTTGCATTTAATGTTATTTTTTGGGTTTACATTCAAAAATAAACTTAATTAAGTCTTATGAGTGTATAAAGGGGTCATATAAAACATAAGAAAGGTGTAAATAGTGATAAGAAGCCTAGAAAAGCATGAAATCTTGTTACAAGACTTTACAACACTTTAGAATAGGACTTTTCAAATAATGAAAAGGTGATTTTTAGGTGAATTGTAATGAGAAGAGTATAAAAGTGTAGAAATGTGTTACAAAACTTCACAACACCTTCACAAGACATCATAATTTGAATGTTTAGGACCTAATGTGAATGCATAAGTTACATTGCAACATTAAATCAAAGCAAGATAGGTCAAGCATCATGAGAGAAAGACCTAAATAACCATGAGAATGTCAATGATCCATTTTTCTATGGTACACCCCTATCATCACAAAGAATCATGTGGCACCATGTGTACACATTTTTTTCTACTATATAGCATGGAACCTTTCATACTATGCATTAGGGTGTGGAGGAGGCCCTACCATGTGTTGATGGGCCCATGGAATACAACTCCAAAGGATATAAATAATATTTTTACACTTCAAATTGGAACACAACTAATTGGAAATGTTAGGTGGGATCTAAATTTGAATTTGAAAACTAAAATTTTGGGGTTTATTTCCACAAATGACATTTCTAAGTGTCACCCTAAGTGAAGAATTAATAAAATTAAGGCTTGAGATTTTGAGAAGTGAGTGTGAATGAAATCAGGTAAGGTGTGGGTTATGTGAAAATTTTAACAAAAAACATGCCACTTATACACGTCATTTTGCATAAAGAATAGCAAGATCAAAGTGGGTTCAAAATAATAAAAAAATGCAAGAAATGCAATTTAACCATTATAATATTATATAACTCAATATTTTAAAAAATTGATCACTAATAATGTTTGAGGTAATAAAAAATTACTCATATAACCATATCCACCTTTTCATCGCCGAAAATAATAATATTATCCAAAATATTTTATACTTTGGAAAATTACAAACACAAAAAACTTTGTTTATGAAGAAGATTTAACATAATGGCGTCTGAAATCAAGTCTCCCAAGCAATACGAACAAGCTCACAAAAACTTATAAAATCCAAAACTGAAGTTTTTTATTTGTTCATGCCAGCAATCACAGCGGGAGCAGCCATTACTCCTGCATATGACAATAATCTTACGTTAGAGGAAGGTTATAACAGAAATCAAATAACTATAATTCAACCAACCAGTAGGCCCAGAATTTTTGTACCGTTTGGTGGATTGGACATTCGAATCTTGATCTCCCTGGCTTCTTGAGCGAGGGCACAGCATTCAAAGCACCAATGTACACAACAGTCTCCGCATGGTTCCTCCGGCAGATCATATTTCTGCCTCAGTTTCCTCCTATATCCGCACGTGTACAGGCATGGCACTCCTAACATGCAAAATAGAACGTACAGGGAACCTTGTGCACAACAGCCTGCAATTTACACATCCGCCATTAAACCACAATTAAAAGAAAATCAGATTTAGTATTCAAAGTATGGAGTATTTGAAGTAGAATAGAATATATGTATCTGACTGGTTTCTGAGTTCTCCGCATGCTCAGCCACCCGTCCAAACGTAACACATGGCAGGAAAGTTGTTTCACAACCTGCACAAATTAAATACAATTGTCATGATTTCATAAATGTGATTATCGAAAGGCTGTGTTACAGACGAGATGTTCTCACAAACAGAGCAATCTTCGAAGCATCCACAGAGACCGGTTGACCACTTCATTCTGTGATAGACCGGAGATTTTGAGGCGATCTGGGCAATTGTTTCTAACCTCTAACGAAGCATTTATAAGAATTTTTTTTATCAAGTCGCCTTCATTTGGGCAAAGATTTTCATTACCTGTGGAGATATATGACTGCTTTAGATTCGGTTTTATGACATTTTTGGGTCATATTAGAACATACGGTTGCTTCCTAAATCTAATTTGAAGATATTGGTATTAAAAAATACGTCTATGTTTAAACTTTCCCCGTTGCGGATGATTCGATGATTTTTGGTTTTCCTCACATTCATGCGGATGATTGGGTGATCAGATTATGAAAAGGTTTTCTGTGGAAAGATAAAAGAGAGCACTTAAAAAATTTCTTAGCTGGATGGAATAAATTATGGAATGAGGAAGACTTAGGAATTAAAGATGTTCTCTATAATCACAAAATTCTTTTATTTAAAATTTGAGATTTAAATATCTCAATAGTGACCCACCTTCAATTGTTCTTAATGATTTTAATATTTCCTTGGATTCAATGAATGTGAAAGGTATGAGATTTTAGAATAAATAATTGTCGACGACAATTTTTTGAAAATTCAAGATGGCACTTCATCCATAATTAATACACCTCTATATAAAATCATTGAGTCTAGAAGTCTTTGTATCTACCTTATTCATCAATGAGGGGATAAAGTTAAAGATTATTGGGAAGAAAAGATCAAAGAGTATTGGAAGTCTAGGCTTTGGAAATCATTACCCTCTATTTCAAAGATAGATGAGAGAGCCTAGAGTAATATTTCTAGGATGCTACAAAACCACACATCGATTTGGAAGGTTATAAAAATATTTTTTTTCCCTAAATATACCTAAAGATCTAACTTTTCCTAGTTCAAAATTTGGAGAGCTAAAGGGTTGCCTAAGGCTAATGTTTTTCTTTGGTTGGCTTATCACTAAAATATTTTAATGTGGGATCGATTCCAAAGGAGAGGCTTTAATGTCCCAAGGAGAAGTCATTTTTGTTGGAGAAAGGAAGAGAACAATGGTCATTTTTTTCTATGTGAGTATGCTAGTAGAATTTGGATGGCTTTCCTTTAGATCTTTACAAGATCAAATACAAGCTTGGGATTCCACATTCAAACTTTCTATAGAATATTTGGGAAAGGTATCTAAGTGTAATTGTATGGAAGATATAGCTTGAGAGAAATAATAGTACTTAATTCTAGAGAAAAATATTTAGAAAATATATGGCCAGTGATTAAGCAAGCCTATAACTCTTGGTAAAAGTTTGTTTAAAAAATAAAAAACTAGAGAAACAAACCCAACAAAGATTAATATGCGATAAAAATGGTTAGGCATCTAAGAGATTTTGAGGAAGCCAAATTAAATAAAAAAGAGAAAAAATAAAATAGAGCTCACTAGACCAAGCCATCTAATGGTTTGATGAAACTCAAGTTTGATGGTTCTTTTGAAAACAACCAAGGTCTATTTGTTAGAGTAATAAGTTGTTTTACAATTAATTACATCACATTGGTTAATTAATTAAGTCACTTATTCCTCTTTATTACTTAAGCTAAACTTAGGCACATTAATAATTAATTATTTATTAATTATTAAGTGTGCACACTAGGGTTTCCCTTTTTAGGGTTTGTTGATCTCCTTCATAAGGATTGATCAATTTGTAATAATTGATTCTCTTAATGCATTTTTACTGAGAGGTTTTATAGAGCATATTTTGGTTCTTCATATCTTTTGCATGTGACAGGTATCATCTTGCATGCAGGTGATCTTGGATTCTAACATGGTATCAGAGCTCCAGACCTGCAGCTGCTTGTTCGTGATCTGAAGATATGGCCTCTTCGTGAGTTTCGGGTGCAAGGGTTTCCACATGCAATTTTTTGATTGAATCTGGGGGTAGCCTAATTTTCTGTGCATTTTGGGACAAAACGGACCTCGCCATTGAGTCCGCAACGCCCAAAAACCCCCATTTTCATATAAAATTTGTCTATTTTGGTGCAAGTTGGTCGAGAAGGCAAAAATTTTTTGTCTGAGGGGCCGTACGGCCTCCCCAGCACGCCTTTCGATGCACGAAAATTAAAATTAAAAAACGTGGTTTTGGGTTTCCGGCGGCGCCTCCAGTTATAATGAGATCCGCGCCCGGCGGCTGGCGACCGCGCGCCGCCGCCAATTCTCGCCACCCATCAGCGGCCCCCCTCCGACTCAGTGCCGACACCCCGGCCCTGCATTCCATTAATCGCCCGATCATCACAGGGGGCATACGCGCTCCGCGTCTTCCAAATGCCGGCCACGGCCATATGAGGAACCAGGACACGAGATCCGCCCCTGGCCCCGGCCGATCGGCCTGCTCACGCCCGCGGTCACATGCGACCAAGGGCCAAATTTTTTTTCATTTTGCGGGGGAATTTTTTGCGCGACGCCAATTATGCTCGGATTTTATGCTCGCATTTTGATGACGTCACATGACGTCAGCCGTACGACCCCTCTTTGCCCTCCTAACCCTAGTTTTTCCTAAAAGAGCAGTTTTTTTCTTTTGGCCATAACTTGGGCATACGTTATCGAAATCGGGCAAACGAGATATCGCCGGAAAGCTGGTTCCGAGCACTTTCCAGTAGTGCTGTTTATTTTTCAGTATTTTACTGTTTTCCTGCATTTATTTCTGTTTGAAGTCAGATGTACTTTTTGACTTCCGAGCTCATAACTTTTTGCCACGATCTCCGTTTTTCGCCTCGTTTGAAGCGTCGGAAAGGTATTAAGGAGCTCTATCTTGCTGTCCATACACTTTTTCTGTATCTATCCCAAGTTTATCACTTAGTCCAGATTTGGCCCGATGGGTTGTTTGGAAATTACTTGGATATTTTGGCAGTTGGGAGAGTGCATCTTGCATCTTTGCACTTCGTTTTCAGTAATACATCATTCAATAATTTCTTGCTGCTTCATAGATTCCAGAGTTGTTCCAGTTTGGAGTTTTCGAGTGTTCCGTGGCATCGGGTTTTCTGTTGCTTTAATCATGATTCCTTGAGTCAATCAGTGACTCTCATCCGGTTTCAGTAGTATACAGAAGAATATTTCCTTGCTTGCCTATATCAAGTTCCAGTGTTACTCTACAGAGTTCTTCCAGTGCTTCTTTGCAGCATGTAATCTCATTGTAGGGGGGTTTTGTCCCACTGGGTTTTTCCTTCTCTACTCCTTTTTTGTGTTGTATTGGGTTTCTTGCACATCACTTTGTGCCATATTTTGTACTCGCACTGTATTATAAAGTGCCATGGGGGGTTGTGTAGTGCCTTTGTTTTGCCATCACACCTTTGTCCGGTGAGTGTCCCTCCACGACAACAGTGAATCCAGATGATTCCAGTCTCATGTATGTGTGCTTTATTTTGCACACCACTTTTTCAGTTGCAGGTGCTTTCTTGTGCACTTTCAGATGTTCTTGGTTCCTTTTCATGCACTTCATTCTTGCATTGTAAATGGGTACCTGATCAGGCCTAGTTGCCGGGACCCATCTTTGCTTTCATGCATCTTTTTCTAGTGTTTTAGCTACCTCCTAAGTTTATCTTAAGGGGGGGTGTTAGAGTAATAAGTTGTTTTACTTAATTAATTACATCACATTGATTAATTAATTAAGTCACTTATTCCTCTTTATTACTTAAGCTAAACTTAGGCACATTAATAATTAATTATTAATTATTAAGTGTGCACACTAGGGTTTCCCTTTTTAGGGTTTGTTGATCTCCTTCATAAGGATTGATCAATTTGTAATAATTGATTCTCTTAATGCATTTTTACTGAGAGGTTTTACAGAGCATATTTTGGTTCTTCATATCTTTTGCATGTCACAGGTATTCATCTTGCATGCAGGTGATCTTGGATTCTAACACTATTTATAGTAAGGGTTATTCTTTAAAATAATAAAGGTAAGGTTGTTGCTCTAGGAACTGAGTTTTCAAGTTTTAATTCAGATAACATAATTGAAAGGGAAGAGTTGATCCTTGATTTAATATTGAGTTTAATTACTTATATCAATATTTTATTATAGAAGGAGATTCTAAGATGATCCTAAATAGTTTGAATTCTTATGAAACTAATCAATGGAGACTTTATAGCCTTTTTTAGAAGTGGGTTCTCTTCTTATAAATTCTCTAATTTTAGAATAAGTCACATATGGCATAAAGAAAATTAATTGGCCAAGTAGATTGTTAATCTTATAAATTCTCTAATTATAGAATAAGTCACATATGGCATAAAGAAAATTAATTAGCCAAGTAGATTGTTAATCTTAGCATCAGAAGAAATGTCATGATTATGAAATTACAGTTAATAGTTTGAGGAACTTTCTACTTTTCTAATCTTTATAAGTTTGCTAAAAAGGATAATAACTAATTTTCCCATTCTCTTTCATGAATATATTTTCTTTGGAATAATTTTTTTATTGGTTTAAATTTTAAATAGTTTTATTTTGAGGATACAAGTATTACATCTCATTTAATTGGTAGTAATTTATGAAATAGTAGTAGACTTGCTTTCTTTAAAAAAAAAAGGGAATATTTCTATAGCAATTTAGATTTTTTATGGCATAACTTCTTTCAAAGGTATAATGGATTATCTGTTAGTGTAGTGTTAACTTTAACTTAGGTTAATTATTTGGGTGGTTTTTTCCTGTATCGGGTAGTTTTTCACTCGTTGCATTTTATATGCCTTTAAAAGGCCTATACATTATGTAATTTAGCATCTCATTTTGAATATCATTCTCGATATTTGTAAAAATAACCTTTGTGTTTCTCTCATGTATTGTGAGGGTGGTTTGTTGTTGTAGGTTGAGAATCCTGGGAAGGAGCTGCCGACTCCTACATGGTATCAAAGATCCTCCTTCTACTCACCTTCCTGGAGAGTTTCTGCCGAAGAGATCTGGACAACTATTTTCCTGTTGAAGATTATTGTTGGCATTTGAAATTTATTAAAATTTCAAAGTTCTCATTAAGATTTATTTCATTCTATTGAAGGGATGATTTTCCTTTTGGAGGATGCGATTTGGGTGTTTGGTTCTTAATTGGAGGCCGTGAGATCTATTTGAGGCTTGATTTACATTTGTGAGGATGTGATTTGTCTTTTTTGTGGAACGATTTTCCTCTCTAAGGTGGACTTGCCCTTGTAGACCCATGATTTTTCCTATTGAAGGAATTCTAAAGGGAAGACCACAATTTCCATCACAAGGCAACAATTTGCAACTGGAGGCATCATTTTTGAGTGTTTTGTAGGTTGATTTTCATTGCAAGCTGAGCGATTCAAAACAATGAGGCATTTTTTGTCAAGCCTACAACTTTATGCACAACCTTGGTGTTGTGACCTTTTCACACATTGCCCCATTGCAAATGGGGACCCCCAGTAGTTTGCTAGTTTTTTTTTTTAGGGTTTCACCTTCGCGCAATGATTTCATGAGGTCATCATTTTGAGAGTTATTCGAGCCAAATTGAGAATCCATGCCTGAATCAGTGCCTAAACATCATGGAAGGGCTCAGAAGGTCCGAGAGATGAGGATCGCTTGTGCTTTGAGCCAATTCTGACACTTCCTACTTTTTAGGGAATCTACTTTTTTGCTTTTTTGCTTTTTCATTTTTGGACCAAACTAGGTTCCCTATTTTTTAGGGATTTTTTTTTCTATTTTTAGAATGTCAACCTTGGTCAATGAGTTAATGTTTCCATTTTTAGAACCAAAAATTAGCCAAAAATTAAAAAATCACTGAAAAATCAAAGTAAAAATAAAAAAATCAAGTAGAAAAGCATGGAAAAGCAAGATAAAAATCTAGAAAAATCAATTGAAAATCATGAGAAAATCACCCAAAAATCAACCCAAAGGCATGAAATTCACGGAAAATTCGCCTAACTTTGAGAAATTCGCCCATGGACAAAGGGAAAGAAGTTTTCAAAGTCCATCAAGGAGGAAAAGAAGAATGGCAAACACCTTGGCAAGTCCGACCTTGCCATGAAGATGAAGGATGGTGAGAAAGTTGGCAAGTCTGCCATGGAATGGCAAGAGGGTTGGTAAGTCCGCCCAAGCCTTGGCCAAGAATTGGCATGAAATCCTCCAAGTCCGCCCCAACATGGCAAAGAAAATGGAAAGACATTTGTGAAGTCCGCCCTAGAAAGAAGGGAAGGTGACAAAGAAAAGTCTGCCATCAAGAGGAGATAAATGAGGGATGTCCAAGCCCAAGCAAAGTCTGCCCTTGCCTTGATAAAAGATGGAAAAGAAGCTAGAAAGTCTGCCATGCCATGTCTTGGCTAGAAGAAATTATGCCCCTCACGTGGCAAAGCCAATAGGAAGTCTGCCTAGCATGAGAAGAGGAAAAATTGAAAATTTGGCTAAGTATTTGATGCTTTGGAAGAGAAAAAATGAAAATTTTCCTAAGTATGGATACCTAGTGAAAAGTTTATGAAGTTGGCTAAGTGCACAGAGGAAAGTGCATATGGAAAAGAGGTTAGAAAGTCCTCCCTAGGCCAAAGAGGTTGAAAAATTGTCTAAGTGTCATGAAAATTGGCCTAGGAAAAATGTCCAAACACATACTTTGCCTAGAGAAAATCATTTGAGCAAGAGGAAAATTCATTTTGGCATGAGAAAATGTGCCCGACACAATTTGAAGTTCACCATGGAAAAATAAAATGAAGATCTAGCATAATATTTGTTGGCAAGATGGCTAAAAATTCAACTTGGCTAGACGGGAAGTGAAATAGCTTGGAAAATAAATATTTAGCCAAGAAAAAAAATTAAAATAGCCATGGGTTAAAAATGAATGGGTTGGAAATAAATTAAACATTTTAATACTTTGGATAATTTATTTTCGGCACTTGGAAATATAAAATGCCACAGACAAAAATAAAATTCGCTAGAGATGTTTTGGAAGTAAAATTTATGGATGGAAATAAATTACGCCAGAAAATGAGAAAATCCATAAGCAAATTTATGAATCAAAACTTGGAAAAATCGAAGTTAATTTAATTGGACATTTAATATTTTCCAAAATATTGAAAATAAAAGATAAACATCTAGCAAAAATTGAATTTTGGAAAATCAAAGGGATTTGCCTAGATAAGCTCACCATGGAATTTTTTTGAAAAAGAATGAAAACTTGCCTGATTGAAGAGGAGAAAAAAAATTGAAATCGAGAGAAAAAGATGCAGTTGCTAAAACAAATCAAATTCTTCAGCATTATAACGAGTTTCAGCAACTCATTTTTCACAGACTCGGCTGAAGAGAAGTTAATCTCTCGAAATTGTAAGAAATTTGAGACAAGATCAATTCTTCTGCATGCAAAGTCGATTTTCTCAGAGGAAAGAGTAATTTTATGTTGAGGAAGTAATATTTTGGAGAAGTAAAAGAATTTCTTGGCTGAAAATCAAACTTCTCAACAAATTTGGTGCACTTTGTCATTAGATTTTTTATTAAATTCTCAAAGTTATTTGCAGCCAGAAGGTTTTTCCCTGAGGTTTGAAGTTTAGTCAGCTAAATTCATCAATTCTCCTTCTGTCTTTTTCATTCTGGCTAAATTCCAATCAAATTTATTTACTTTCAACTTGCTTTTTCGCAGAAATTCAATCTTTTAATAAGCTGAAAGTAAAATTTTTGAATACAGGGCACAAGAATAAATTATATTTTAAAGTCTTTGTATTAATGTTAGTGTTTTTAATGCAGGTTAATGACCATGGTAGGAGAACCATCAAAGAAGGTTTCGATGAAGTTCACTAGTAAAGGTGTACAACGAGAGTTGAAGTTCAATTCAAAATGGAAAAATGTTGCAAACACTGATCTTGGACATGTAGACTTCGTGGAGTTTAAAAAGAGGGTATATGGACATGCTGGGTTACCGACACCAATTTCCAGACAGATGGTGAGGAACGAAATTTTCCAAGCAGCCAAATTCCCTCCTACAATAGAATGTGCCAAGTTGATGGTAGAATGTGCCATTCATTATGATGCACAGGAGAGACAGATTGTGGCACCTAATGGAAGGATTCTAGCTCACCTTGGCGAAGTGGAAATCCAAGAGGTGTTTGGCATCCCAACACATCATCGGACCATTTATAAGACCAAAGAAGATGCCAAGAGATTATATGATGGCCAATCTAAGTTGTGTGCCACAAATATTAATAAATAATGGTTGGAGAAGCCTAGACCATCCACAAAGAAGATGCCTAAGAAGTTGTGTTGGACAGACTTTAAGGAGGATTATGGAGATATCATTTTGATGTTGAACAGGATAGCTAGCAACCCACAAGGCACATATTTTGAGGTGTGGATGTATTATTTTGTAAATGAAATCACTTCCAGCGTAAGGATGTTCAACTCGTCTCAAATGATAAGCGACAATCTCCATGAGTAGTTAGTCAATTGAAAAGACCAAGTCTTTCCACATGAGCTCATATGTCATCTATTTGTTGGAAAAAAACGTACAAATACTCAGGACTTATATGCAAAGGCAAATTTTGCAATGGTGAGAATGAGTTCAAGTCCTATGACTGCTACCTGCAGCTTCAACTAAGGGAGAAGTCTCATTTTAGGCGGGCACATGACGCTTTCCTCACGAGAATACTTCAAGGAGGAACTCACTAGAGATTGAGTCATGAAGCCAAGAGTTTGATTAGTAGGTATGGATCCTGGTTTATCCAATTTCCAAGGTTTACATATGTTAGGATCCATGGATTCATTGGAAGTCGCTATAAGCTCCCTATCTACCCTACTAATCGGATAATTTTGTAGGAAGTCCTGAGACAGCTGGAAGAGTACTAGAACATCCAGAGGCCAAGTAAGAAGGTGGCTATTACTTTCCCATTTTTTATTGGGATATGTGGGAGTCTTTTCCATCAACACAAGCAGCCGAGAGCGCCAAACTAGAAATTCAATGGTACCCATTCACAGCTTATCAATCCAGGGCCAATTTTGACCCACATCATCACATTCAGACTACGGATGGGAAAAGATACAAACATATAGTAGACCTAGAGGACTTATGAGAAAATGCAGTTAACGAGTATGAAGTCAGAAAGAGGTTATGGTCTAGGGTGCCAGTGGATTTGATAAGAGAAACTGAACTTTGTGGGATGCCCAATCAGTTGTAGGATGACGGGAATTATGTCCAGCCGAGCTTTGATGAGAGCTGGCCTCTTCCTTCCATGAAGTGGTCAAATCCTGAGCATTCAGACTTGGCTACATTGATGAGACTAGTGATTAAGTATTCTCATGGTGGTTTGACCATCAGGTCTAGGAATTGAGGCAGAAAAGGATAACGCTCACGTATGATTTGTTGAGCGAGACAAAGTCATACTCCTCCAATGTCGGAGCATCCCACAATGACGATTTAGTTGAGATTGGAGAGAAGAGGAAAGAAGTAGTTGCAAGCATAGAACCTGCTTCAAAGCGACAAAGGATGGAGTTGTCTCGTTCTATGGCATCTAGAAACATTGACAAGCTAGTAGCTACCGCAGATGAATCCTTGGCTAAGATGATGAGACCTTCTACCATTCAGGAGATGAACAATGAGCTGATCTAGTTGGACAATGATGAGCCCCCATCTCCTACGGGCATAGAATTACTAGGTTTGGATAATGAAATGGAAGTCCAAAATGATGATTTCGAAGAGGGAATAATTTCTACCCTCAGAGGAGTCTTGGATATTCCAAATGAAGGAATGTTCAGGAGGAGGATAGTATCGAGCAACCTACCATTCTAGATTGGCTAAAGGAGAGGATGAAAATTCAAGCACTAGTTGAGGTCCAAGAAGAAGATGATACTACGGATTTCTTGGAGAGGTTGGAACAAGTTGCTACTAAGAAACCTACCAAGAAGTTTTCCACGATTCAGAGGGACGAAGCCGGCAGTTGTTCCATACAAATTGCAGTACCAACAGTTGATAAAGCACAAGATGAGATCACTCCCCAAGAATACACCATAACCACTATAGACCTTGGCCCAACAACAAAAGGCTAGGAGGTGGAAGAACTGGATAACTCTATCTCAACTATCAAGGCGAGATTGGAAAAGGAAGTGGCGAAAAAGAAAGAGTACAAAAGGGAGGTCGAGTGTCTGAAGGAGTATATACGACATCTCACCCAACCACTCAATCAGGGTGATGTAGTAGCTCCTCCTCTTCTCAATTCCTCATAGGAGATGGCCAAGGAGGCTCAGAAATGGATAGCAAGCAAGGGCATGGAAGCAACTTTGTTCATGGAAAGATTGACACTTGCTTATGGAAAAACTTCCTCGTTCCTTTCTAGACTGGTCGTCATGGTGGAAACTTGGGATAACCTCCTAGATATTCAGGAGAGGCTCATTCCATGCCTCATAATACTAAAGGGTGTTCCAAAGGAAGAATTGGTCGAGGGAAAGGTGATTGCTATGGGAGCTGCGTATGATTTTCATCATTGGTTTTGGGCATTAACAATGCAGAGTGAGGTTCTAGAGAAGGCAAAGGCAGGTGGGCTCATGGTTGAGAAGCAAGCCAAAGAAATCCAAAGGAAGATTTATATGATAGCTACAGATGTGTTTGACAGGGAGATTGTCCAAGAAAATGACATGCAGCTGGAAAGGTTGAAGCATAAGGTTCAGGAAGTTTTCTTCTCTACTGCAGGACCAATTCTAAGACAGGATTTCACAAAGGTGGTGAACCTCTTGTCTGCCTGAGATAATTTTGTGAGAAAATAAGTGGATAGGGAGAACACCTTCACCAAATGTGTTGAGGATTTGGACAGGCTTGAATTTAGGATAAGCATGCTACCACTAGTCATGATGGAGGAAGTCGTCACGATCGTGTCCAAATTCGTTGAGCACAATGCTACCCAGGAGGATAGAGACGCCTTCCCTTGAGATAACTCAAATTTCCACCTCACTGCTTGTTTACTGCTTTTTTACTGGTTGTTAACTAATTTTATTTTGGGAAACCCTAATTAGGGTTGAGTTGTATTAATCTTGGTCGTTGATGTTGTTTTAATCTTGGCCTTTCATTTGATTCTGAAACTCTATATAAACTTGTGATCTCTCACTTTCATTTGTGTGGAGACAGTGTATGAAATTCTTGCATTAGACTATTTCTGATAATAAAAGCTCTTATGCATGATTTTCTTTGAATCACTTTTATTGTCAAGTAGTGAGCAAGGTTGCATAACTTCTTCTACCATAGACTAGAGTTAGATAGAGTTAGATTACAATCAAGTAGAATTTTCTTTGAATGTTGTTAAGTGAATGCAGGATTTGATCGTATAGATTAATGGTGAAATATTTCTCATACTTTCTTCGAATGGATGATTTTCATTCGATGCATAAATTTAGCCTGAGCTTGTGATTGTGGATGCTTAACTTTGGTCTTATTCGAGGAATGAAAATTATAATCACACCCTTTGAAGATTGCACCCACTTTGCGTAGTTGTCCCAAGGATGTGAAACAAAGTGTGGTTACTCCTTTCACCTGATCTCTACTGTCTCTTGAATTCTTAGGCATAGAATATATCCTCCAAACCCATATCTTTTTGCCCTTTTTTTTAGATCCAAACTGAAAGTCCCAACCGAAGAAGCCTTTAATGATAAATCTGTCTAAGTCCTAAACTTGTAATAAATTTCCCAGCATAAGTCCCTTTGTGTATTACTAGCATATCACAACACCCATTGAGCTTATCCACATGTCATTACCTAACGGAAGAAACCTTGGAGTCACCATATGATCTTCTTGCAATCTTAGCATACACAGTGACTTTGTTCAAAAGAAGATAGAGTGTCTTTGGACATTTTATTCTGTGTGTTCGGTGGATGATAAAATGTCCACCAACACTTGGCCGCACCTCACACTTCAGATCGAGCGTCTGAATGAGAGGAGGGAAATCGTTTGCTAAGTAGAGGCATGTATTCACCCATGAGAGGCTAATTCTCAACTTGAAAGGCACGTTTGAAACTCATGAAGGCACATTCATTCATATGTTGCTCTGTAAGATGTTGAGGCGTTATTTTTAGTTTGAAATGCATCAATTGTCATGGCTTAGAGGAAGAAATTCGAAGGCTTAGAGGAATGATATTATGTTGTAGAGACATGAATCTGATTGGGGCAAATTCACCAGTCTTGGTTGTGAGCAAAGGCTATGGCATTTGTTTGCAAGCCATGATTCTTCATCAACCAACATGATTTGAGTTTTAGCAAACCATTTTTTTAATCAAACTATATACTTTATAAAGCTTCAACCTAAATATTTAGGGCTTCATTGTTGTGTAGCCGAAGAGGAACTGGGCCCAAGTTTTTATTGAGGTTGTTTTGGGGAACATTTATCCCATATTGGTGAGAAATCAAGAAAAACTAGTCTTTTTATTTCCCTGTCCTCTCATTGTTGCATGAGCTGAGGCCCTTGGTTGTGTTCCTTATCTCTTGCATGCATAGTTCAACCTATTTCTGCCAGTGAGGATGATGGGTAGTTTGTTGGTTGATTTTTTTTGGAGCAGTTTGGTGTATTTTTTGGTGCAAATTGTTGTCATGGCTACTCCTAATTCAGTTGAACTTTTAACCCCCCATAACTACCATACCTGGAAGATTAAAATTCATAGCTTTCTCCAATCCAAAGGTTTGTGGTCCACACTAAGTGATAATCAACCCACTTTTACCAAGAAGTATGAAACATTTTCTCATAGAAACAAGTGTGACAAAGCTATGGGTCTGATATCCATGCATGTTTCTGATAGTCTTCTTTTCCATATTGAGGAGTGTAATACAACCAAGGAGGTATGGGATGAGTTGTAACAAAACCTGTTTTGTCAGGTCAATGAGTTTCATGCTTTGCAACTAGAGGTGGAATTAAATTATATTTCCCCTAATGCATTTCCTTCCATTGATGATTTCCTAGTCAAGTTAAAATATTTGAGGTCATAATTGGTGGGATTTGGGAAGGGTAAAACTGATAAGGAGTCCATTTTTATTTTTTTTTGTCCAAAATGAGAGGTCTATTTGTAGTTTTTTCTTCTACCTTCTACTCCACCATAGATGCTTTTGGAAATGTATTCCAAATGCCTTCTTTTGAGACATTTTGTGACCGTTTGACAAGGGAGAAAGCCAAACATGCCCAGTTAGAGGGGGTTTCTATGAATCATGCATTAGTTGCACAAGGATCTTAGAGCAAAGGGAAGAAGAAACCTAAGGCTAAGAAAAAGTCTAATGAGTCATCCACCTCTTCAAAAGAGGATAAACCTAAGAAACAGAAGTTCAATTGTGTGTATTGCAAGAAGAAATGTCAAGATGAACATCATTGTTATACAAGGAAGATTGATGAGCTTTCACATCTTCTTCAGAAGAATAATATTCCACTGCCCTCATTTGTGACTCCTTCTACAGCCTCTCCATCTACATCACCTTCACCTTCATCCAAACCTAAACAATCAAGGAATGCAAGATTTGCACTTGGTAAAGGACATGCATTGGTAACTTCTACAATTCATTCTGGTCATGATAGATGGTTTTTGGATTTAGGAGCATCTCATCACATGGGTTTTACTCCCTATCCTTTTTTGGGTCTTCATCCTACTGATACTTCTAAGATTTTTTTGGGAGATAGTAAATTTTTGGATGATGCGGGGATAGGAAACATTGAGATTGGTGATGGTTGTTTCACAGATGTACTGTGTATTCCTAATTTACACGCAAATCTACTTTCCATCTATCAGGTTACTCATGGTGAGGTACCTAAGACTGTAGAGTTCACTACATATTCTATTTTCATTAGAGAGGCTGATACTGGCAAAGTCATTGTTGTTGGTGAAGTTGATCATGAGTCTCATCTCTATGCCTTTTCTCATTTTTTTGATGATGGTGATTATGAGCCTCGCACCCCTCTTTCCAGTGTTGATAGTAATTCCTCAGGAGAGATTGGTCATTTGAACTTTAGGGTTCTTCAGGCCTATGTTGATTCATCTCCTATTGCTTCAGAGGTTGGTTCTTCAACACAACAAGATGTTTTTTATCCTTCAAATTATTCTTTGTGGCATAGTCACTTGATAGGTCTTGCAAAGTTGTTTTTTCAATCTCACATTTTTTATTTGGATGATGCATTTGAGGGTATATCCCTTCTTTTTTATTAAAATATATGCATTATTGTCACACCATCTATGTCTTTAGAAATTGTTTCTTCAAATTTTCCACATGGTATTATTGATCCACCTTCTTCAATTGAGGTTGCACCTGATCATGATGTGACATTTGGTTACATGGAGGCACCAAGACAATTTGAGAGGCATCTTTCATGTTGATTCTTCCTCTCCCTTCTCTTGTTTCAGAGTTGGATTTTCTCTTCCATCAGTGGTTGTTTCTCCCTTAAGGGAGGCATTTCGTTTGTAGACATGGGATGTTCTTTAGAATTGCAGGATCAACATAGGAGTTTCTTCATCATGAGGTGGATCTTCAACATTTCTACTCTTTTCTATGGTTGGCTATATAGTCTCTTTCCTTTTTTCATTTTTCTAAGATTAATGATAGGACTTTTCCTTCCTAGGGGTTCTTGTGAATTCCTCCTCCTTTCACTTTTTTATCCCTTTTTTTCTCTCTTTTGGAGAGGATTTTTCTCCCACAAGGTTTTTCTCCTTTTCTTCAGTTGTGAGATATTGCATTGCATTGCATAGTAGTTGTGCATGGGTGCCTAACATGGCCTTGTAGATGAGACCCATTTTGCATAATAATCTCTCTAAGTTTGCACTTAAGGGGGGGTGTTAGTGTAGTGTTAATTTTAACTTAGGTTAATTACTTGGGTGGTTTTTTCCCATATCGAGTAGTTTTTCACCCATTGCATTTTTCATGCCTTTAAAAGGCCTATAGATTATGTAATTTAGCATCTCATTTTGAATATCATTCTCGATATTTGGAAGAATAACCTTTGTGTTTCTCTCATGTATTGTGAGGGTGGTTTGTTGTTGTAGGTGAAGGATCCTGGGAAGGAGATGCCAACTCCTACATTATCATCTCTATTTAATTAAATAATGTGTGTTTGTTTCTATTAGGATTAGTGACATTAACATTGTAATATATGACTATGTATTTTAACTATAATATTTTAATAGTCGATTATTATTTTATGTAACTCTTAGAATCATGATAGGTTAACTTTAATGTCTAGGTTTTGGAAACCATTACCCTCTATTTCAAAGATAGATGAGATATCCTGGAGTAATCTTTTTAGGATGCTAGAAAACTACAAACTAATTTGGAAGGTTATAAAAATATTTTTTTCCTAAGTAAACCTAGATATCTAAATTTTCATAATTCAACATTTGGAGAGCTAAAGAGTGGCCTAAGGCTTCTTTTTTCTTTGGTTGGCTTATTACTAAAATATCTTAATGTGGGATCATTCCAAAGGAAAGATTTAATGTACCAAAGAGAAGTCATTCACGTTGGAGAAAGGAAGATAAAAGTGATCACTTCTTTTTGTATGTGTGTATGTTAGTCGAATTCAAAATTGTTTCATTGATTCTTTTCAATTTTGATGGGTTTCCATTAGATTTTTATGAGATCAAATACAAGCTTGGTATTCCACTTCAAATTCAAATTTTCTATAGAATATTTGGGAAATAGCTCTAATTATAATTGTATGGAAGATCTAGCTTGAGAAAAATAATAGTACTTAATTCTAAATAAAAAAAATTAGAAATTCTATGACAAGATATTAAGCAATCCTATGGGTGAGTACAGGATCATGGAGATCCAAAAAGTGGCAATATGACAAAAAATAGCTAACAACTTTTTTTTATCCAAATTTGATGAAATGAAAAGGGTTTATTGAGAAAATTGTCAACTTTTCACCAATATAAGATATGCCTTATTTTGAATCTAATAGATAATTATTAGTGATTTTCTACATGAATTATGACTAAATTCCTGACTGATAGGCCGATTGAAAAACATCTATAATTCTCTAACGATTTTAGATTTTTTTAATCTGAAAGGTGTAGCACATTCTATTCTTCTCATACTATATGATAAAAATAAATAAAAAAGAATTTCATGAATTTTTGAATAAGTTATGATGGTCAAAAAAATAAGTTTTAATATTTCTATAAGTTCTAATAAAAAAATCATAACTAATTATTTACTTGCAAAAAATTTACAAAAAAATGTGGCACATTTGAGCATGTGTCCTCTACTTATATTGAAAGTTTCAAAAAAATAGTTATTTTTTGCTTGTACTTAAGTTCGTCAAACATACACCTACTCTTTATTTATTCCTAAAAATTTAGTATTGTTGCATTGGAATTTCAAATTTTCACTGAATAGATTTACTTTTTTCCCAAAAAGGACTAGTATCTTAGAAACTTCATTCAATTTTCTACAAATTATATTCTTTATTTTCCAAATTATGTTAATAACCTCTTCAAATTTTTATACATCGAGTTACCTAACTCTTTTTTTTCGAATTTTCATTACCACTTAAGGGCCTAGTTTGGACCCCCATGATCTTGTATTAACCCCTATAACTCTTGGTAAATTCATTTTAAAAGAAAAAATAGATCTAAAGAAGCCCAACTAAGATTAGTATTCCACAAAAATGGCTAGAAATAAAAGGGATTCTAAGAAAGCCAAATTAAAGAAAAAAGGGAAAATTTAAAATAGATTTTAGTGGACCAAACCATCTAATGATTGGATGAAACTCAAATTTCATGACTAGTGTGTTGGAAAATAACCAAGGCCTAATTAGAGGAAGGTCTATTCTTAAAAATAACATAGATTAGATATTTTATCTAGGAATTGAGTTTTTAAGTTATAATTCAAATAGTATTATTGAAATGGAAGGGTTCATTCTTGATTTAGTATTGAGTTTAATTACTTGTATCAAAAACTCTTTATAGAAGG